>CAIGRS010312096.1:0-12404 GCA_903798395.1 Fraxinus floribunda | reverse complement strand
GTGAGGCGTTCTCTGCGCTCTGGACGTTTTCCTGGGTTTATAAAGTGTAGAGACATTTGTTTCCATAAGTGTTTGATTGGAACTAGAAAACCAGAAAATTTACCTCAAAAGTCTTCTATGTGACCGCATAGTATAAAGTCATGCGGTCGCATAGAACAAATAAATTCAACCCTCAAACTCTCGGTAATGGTCTATGCGGTCGCAAGAAATTAACATTATGCAACCGCATAGTGTTAGCAATTTTCTCTGCCGAATAGTTTTTAGTATTTTGATCATTTCTTCCACTCCCCATCTCCAATTGTAGTGATTCAAGATGCGTTAGAAAAATAACTCAAAGGGATACAACTTTATTTCATATATCATCTCCCAATTCGATCATTCTCCATGTCAAAAATGGGTCTCAACATGAGGCTGAAAACTGATGCATAACTTTTTCGATTGGAAATTGATGTGGGATCATACTTTAACGATATTTCATTCCTTTGATGTCTTCTTTCATCTAATTGACTCCTAGCACTGTCAAATCTTCATCGTGAGGTCGACACAACTTTTGTTTATTTGCACATTAGTCCTTGAACTTTAATTTCCTTTCACTTTGGTCTATTTTCACATATTTCTTCAAAATTACGTCATCTCTATTAAATTGCCACCTAAATCAAAATATGAACGTAATGAGTACATTTGGCACAAAATAATCATACGAGCACAAAATAAGGAGAGAAAAATATGCACATTACATTCCTATCACAATGTCAAAGAAATTCAGTGTACACTCATATTTGAATTTGAAGCCACCAACAATGAGGCGGAGTACGAGGTCGTTGTCATTGCTCTAAAGCTTGCCAACAACCTTGAGCTTAAACATATCAAAAATTTTAGCGTCTTTCAACTTGTGGTTGGTTAGATTGAAGGTGCATTCGAAAGGAAAGATGAGAAAATAAGTTTATACTATTTAAAAGTTTATGATCTTCAAAGATGATTCATGAATTGTGAATTATGAAAATCGCTCGAGTTGACTATTGTAAGGCTGATGCCTTGTCCAGACTCATATTCATGGAAGTAGACATACTTGACATGATAGTTCACATCAAAATTGTGATGGAACCAAACATAAGTTTGACAACAATGCTCGGGACAAATGACATTGTTTGTCATCCTTGATCACCGAGGACACTAGAGGAATGGCCTCATCCTCGAGATCCACGACTTCAGGTTTTGATTGATAAGAGTTTTTTTTTTTTTTTTTGCACACTTGATAAAACTAGCAGATCTATTCACAATCGGGTAATATTTGCTTTTGTATGGTAAAGAATCACCAATTGGAAAGATCAAGCAAAAATGAAGGAAAAATGATTGAAATTGTGCAAAACCATGAGGTTGGGGACTGAAATACGCAAATGTAGAAAGTTCAGGGACCTTGGATGAAATTTATTAAGTACGTGATTGAAATGAAAATTAAAATTCGAGGACTAAAATTGTATAAGATCAAAGTTGAGAGACCTGATGCTCTAATATGCAAAGGACTAAATTGGAAGAATGCCTTGGCTTTCAATAGGGGATCATTTTAATTGTTTCTTCAAAACTTGGGGCCATGGCTGCAAATTTTGAAAGATTTTAAGGGTTTTAAAACATAGAAAAGGGTAGCCGACGCTTTATTTCTTTCAATGTCCATTTTTTCTTCTTGTTTTCTTTTCTTTTTCTTTTTCTTGGTATTTTGGGAAAAAATCTAGAGCAGAAGGAGAAACGATCAAACAAATTGGAGAAACATTTAGGGAAAGTCAAGATAAATTCATACATTGCTTCAAAAATCAACAAAAACGTGTATTTAATATATTATTTTCTCCAAATTTGTAATGAATATTATGAATCTTCTTCTTTTGTTATCATATATATAATATGGGCTATTTTTTGTATTTGGATTTAAGGTAGTGGCTAGACCTAACTTTAATTAATTTTAATATTTGCTCTTTAATGTTCAATGTTAAAATTACTTATGTCATGTATATTCACTATTGATTTTCATGCTATTCATTTATTTGGCCAATAAATGTTTGTATTAAGTGATTTGTGATATTATTGAGAAGTTCTTGTATATTTTAGACCGTGCATTAAATCAATTAAATAGAATTAATTTCACTCGAGAGAGGTAATTATCTAAAATAGAAAATCCGGGTTTAACACAAGGAGTGGTCCACTACTTCAGGTGTTGATCGTGCAACCATAACACGAGGACGGTCCCTTGGGGCATAGTCCTTCCCCTTATTAGGGCTAGATTCCCTAGCACTAGAAGACTCTTTGAGCCTTTCCTTGAGGGCTCAGTAGTTCGTTCCCAATCCTTCTTCCGCTTATTTTTCTTTTAGGGCCCCCCACTTTAGGGGCTTTCAATTTGGAGTTCATAGCCTAGCGTAATGCACTAGGATCAAACGTCATTCTTGCACAATTCACCAAGTCATTAGCATGAGCATAAGATCGAGACATACATAAAAATATCAACTAGAAAAAATAACAAAAATCCTAAGTCCTAACCTCGACGCCTTTCACATCTGCGAGATCGAAGGTATCATCACCGAGGATGTTGTCTAGGTCATACACCAGAGGCTTGAGACCCTCTAACATCTATCTATCCCTCTCTAAAGACTAAAAGTAAGCCAAAACCTCACAAAACCTCTTCGTGTCAAGTATCTCTCATCAGAGACTAAAAGAGAGATCAGAATATTAAGGAATAGCCTATAACCACTTTTCTTTCCACCATTTTAATGAGCTAGGCATTTTCGAGATCCTAAACCCTCCTTGAGATGAAAGATAGGCATTGCATGTGAATCAAGGAAGTTGTTTCAGCTCAAAGACCATCCTACAAAGGTCGAGGTAAGGCGTAATGCCCAAATATATGCATGCTATAAAAACATAGTTGAACATCCTCCACCATTGTGCACTAACTGATCCGAGCACATGTTATGCTCGACCAATGGGGCTATAAAGAATGGGAGCAGAGGTCACCTAAATCTACCTTTCAATGGATCTCATAAAATAACAAAACTTTCCTTCCCGAGCTCAAGGTGTCCTATCCTCGTGCTCGAGCGCTCTAATATTGCAATTTGGCATGAGTCCAAACTATCTAGCCGTTGATAATGCTAGATACTCTTTAAACTTACGAGGGCTGTCAGGATACTTAAAATGGGTTGGTCCACCCTATGCTTGAGGCCTTCTAAAGGAATGGCTATTGGTATGATCAAGGTTCCTAAGTCCTCAGGGGTAGTTCCCAGCCCCGAGGATTCATGTTCATTATCATTACTCGACATCCTGTTCCAAATTAAAATTTCTAAAAAAATAACTTAAGTTCTTGAACTCTTACCTTAATCTCGATGTCCCAAAACCCACAAAATAGTCCTGATCTCGAGAATTGATAAGAAGTTTACTAAGAGTAAAAAGTAAAACAAAAAAAAAAAAAAATAGGTGACGTATTTATACCCTACTAGGAAAGCCAAAAATCTTTCGATCTAGGTCCTTGGTCAGGATCTACGTGTCTCCCATCTAGCCAATGGCGATCTGGGCCCTTGATCTTGATTCCATGTGTTAAGCATCCAATCGATGACATAGCGACACATCATCCATCCTCGTTCGAAGAGGGCTCAAGGTGTGGAATGTTCACATTAGCAAAAGGACTATCCCAAACATTACACTTTCGAATCTAACTTAAGCACTCAATACTTCATGCATTGATCTCTACCTTCATATGCACCGCATCGATGAGTTCGCACATCATACCATAGACATGCCCAAGGACCTCAATTAAATCCCAATAACTCAAACTCAACATCTCGTCGCCTTTATATATCCCCGAAACTCAAACCTCAGGAACAGATGCGCGGGGCCCAGTGATGTATCCAAAATTTTACTAACATGAGCACTTGGGCCCGAGGATGTTATGCAGCTGATTCAACACTTTTTGGAATGCCCATGATCGGGAGCATGGTCAAGAATGAGCTTTACCATACACAATCTATACCCTCCACGCAATTCACTTAGGCCACACACCATCCCTCATTACTTAACTAAAAAAGACTCCACTTCCCAAGTGTCCTAACCTCATCCTACACTCCTACCCAATTTACAACTCTTGTACACAAAAGGACTCTATCTCTACACTCCTATTATCACCAAACTAAGAATGGTCTTAGTAACGGGATAGAGCTCGAATGTCCACCTTACGTAAGATTCTTAAATCAGATAAGGATACTCAACTAATCTAATCTCTCTAATTTAAGCATTGGATGTGCAATGAAGATACACCTTGACGCCTTTGTTTCATGTACTAGAAGATTTAGTTCATGTTCATTCTCAATCATCAAGCTCGAAAATCAACAGGTACAATTTTCCGTAGCACCGATCGGATTCTAACCTTTAAATGGGACTCTTTACACTTGTTTTGAGATTAAGTTGATACAAAGACGAGGTCACACGTCATTTTGATGGCACGATTTGAATTCTTAGACTTCAATCTCGTGGTCCATGATGAATTTTTTATGGCCATTTTGAGTTTCTAACATTTGGGTTACATGGGTTTTATACAATGAAGGGATATATTGGTAATAATTTATTGCAATAATTTAGTGGGTCAAACGCCTTTTGGATAAAAGAGCCAAATCACCAAGATAATTGCCACTAATTTCCTAGCCCCGCTAATTGTGCTCTCATGTAGCAGAAACTGAAACTCCTAGCAGTTTACCATGGAGGCAACAACATGGTACATTTCTAAAAATGTCTATGTTGAGGCTCGAACCAGTGATTTGTGATGTGTTCCCAAAACTGAAACTCCTAGCAGTCGCATTACGAAAATACGTTTTTTTTAAGTTGTAAAGTTTTTTTATAGTATGGTGACACGTGTCCATATCATGGCCCTTTATTTTGACATTTTTGTTGAAGTGATATATACGTGCATAGTGTCATTTCATTTGGCACTTTTTTATCTTCCGACTATTGAGTTTCTTGAGAGAGAGTTTCCTTTTTTTTTTCTTCAATAGTTTGGGTTTTGATCAGTGGTTTTCTTCTCTCTTGGAAAACCATATGAAACTGAGATATCTGTTTTTAGCCTCTGAAATCTGTATATTCTGAGTGATTACTTTAAGAATAAGAGGATTCTTATAGTTGTAGTTTCAGTAGGCGTGTTGAAGTTTCTAGAGTGACTCTTCGTAGATCTATAGTTTATTGTTGAAGATATAACTGTTTTGTAATTTTCTCTTGTATTGGAAGAGTCGATCTTTAATCTTATTACCATTTTTGGGCTATATAGTACAATCGAGTAAATATCCAATTTATTGGATGCTTAAAGGGGGATGCAGGTGTTAGGTGTGGTCGCTGAACCTTCGAGACTTAGGCAGAAAAAAATCGCTTGTGTTCAATCTTTTATTTTCTACAAATTTACTTTCCGATTGATTGTGATTATTTGAAATTTTTGGTAGGCCTCAAAATTTGTAACCCTAGTTTAACTAGGAGAGGTTGACCAATATATCCTAGAATATCTTGAAAAATAAATTAAGAAATTGAAGTACGATCCAAGCACTATGATGTGGAGAATTATTGAATATGATGGGGCTATTGCGTAAGGGGGATGGCGTCCCAAATAAATGGTTATTTGGGGTGGATTTTGTCGTGCCTACTATTGTGTGATATAAGATTTGATTATGCCTCTCCTATCAGTTACAACTTTTATTGTGTGATATAAGGTTTGATTGTGCCTCTCCTATAGTTACAACGTTTTTCAAAAAAGTCGTTGCATTTCCCTACACTATAGAGTTAACTTGTGTACACAATCGTGTTTGTGTTTTCCTTTGAATCTCTCTCCTTTTGGTTGGAGACTGAAGATATTTGTTGCTTCGACAATGTTAATATGGATCAACTTTATTTTCCATCAACGAATTGATTGCTTCTGTTACCAAAATAAAATGGATTTCTGACCTGGACTTTTGGCGGTATGGATTGGCCCCTCTTTGGTTGGAGTTGCAGGTTGGGTAGAATATAAATTGCAAAATAGCAGAGGATATAAGAGTAGAAAAGATCTGTAGTCTGTACGGAACCCTATGACAAGTATTTTAATATGCATTGACGAACCAAAAGTTCAGTCACCGATTAGCCAATTGTACCATTTAACTCAAATAATATTTATAATAACAAACGATGGCATTGAATTCGAAATAGATTCGCCAAGTTGACAAGTATTCTACAATAAAAGTTCATCAATGCGAAGTAGAAACCTCTAAACAAGATAATTTCCAGCTATCTTGGCTGAAATACAGGAGACACCCTTCTTCGAACAATGTCTTGGATCTGCTCAACTGACAACACAGATGCCTCTGAATCAAAATTCGCCTTCTCCATCTGCTGGCTAACCTACAGTAGCACTCCTCCCAGTTCAAAGATTGAAACTAGTTTATTCTCAATTTAACCAGTAAAAGAGTTGATTGTTTGAAAACTTGCTTGTTTACTTGTAATTGAATTCGCCAGACAAGATGAGGTCTAACAATTTCAAATAAGATAGGAGCATGCTGATTTGTGGTAAAAATGATGGCAGGCACACGTACATACGAAAAAATTTCAGGCTCTCTGTGGCTATAGTTCAACAATGTACAATAATTTTTCGATTAATTGTGAACCATAAACCATAGTCAGGCTATCCAAAGTGTTCGAGAAATCTATAGGATTTTGACAAAAATAAATAATAAAATTCTCATTTGGCCATCACATAATAAAGTTGACGGAATTGCAAAAGCAAATTACAATTAATTTCGCAGTAATTTGAAGGCATGATGATCAGGAATGTCTTGTTTAGACAAATGGAAAGATAGGCAAGTTACAAATGACTAAGATGAAAGAATAATTGCTTTATCACAATTTCATACCTTTTCAAGGATTGCCGACTGATCATCCAGGTGAAAGTTGCGCATGTATTTGAGCATCTCCAATTGCTGTAAAAAAGGCGAACCCAATCCATTCATCAGTAAGTTAATGGGATTATTAATTGAAGAACCTTTACCTGTTCTTGTAACTTCCATTGCACCTCCATTCTTTCTGCAAATTTTTCTGGTCCAAGCTCAGCTTCTTCACACGCCGTCTCTTCCCTTTCAAGTCAACAAAAAAGGAAAAATAGTTATTTCTTCAGATATCAACTGCCTCGTATTATTTGTGCCCAAGTAGAAATAAACTTTCAAGGCAAGAGAGGGCTGAATGGAAGAGCAAAAGTTGAAATGCCATTGGTTCTGAATTGGAGGCTAGAAACTAATAGAAACACATCAACTGAATAGCTTAACCAATGTACATCTTACTGATAAACCATATAAGCAGTGAGAACAGACATGCGCACATATAGAGAGATTGTGCATACTTGGCTACGAATACATAAAACTGGATCAGCAAAGCTAGATCATTCTCGTAAGCCATGTTTACTTTTCCCAAGCAAGCTAGACCAAACTTTGGATCTGCAATTGACAAATAAATAATTCTTATGTACATAGTATATTAGTACATGAATAATACAAAGAGATGATGTGTATTGGACTTAATTTGTAATCAAAACATACTGCAGTTTACCCATGAAGGTATAAAGAAGAAATGCAGATTATTCTTCACATCAGTGTAATGCATATATATAATGAAAAGTTGATATTTCCCTTGTCCAAAAAAACTTCATTTGACTGATTGTAAGAAAGCATGACTATAACGAATCCTGGAGACACGATAGAAATCGGTGAGGGGTAAGATGGGCTTAGGCCCTCCCCCTAGAGAGAACAATACGTAAGTTAACAGTTTGAACATAGAGACAGGGTCATTACAAAAAAAAAATGCGTTTTCTTTTGTAATGACCCAAGCCTCGTGCCCTAGCCATTACATCATTTGTACTATCTGCTTTGGAAGTCTAGCTTATCTTATTCATCACGGATTTGTATTGCGTTCCCAGACTTCGAACCCATGACATTTCTCTTAAGAGAGACTTAAGTTGAATCCTGGTATTAATTGGACGTGATAGAAAATCGGAAGGGATAAGATGGACTAAGCTCTCCCAAAGTAGACGGTACGCATGATATAAAGGCTTGAGCACAAGGCCTAGGTCATTACAATGACTATGTAACATTTTATGTAGCCTAGTTTTTAATTTATGTGAACAAAAGAACACAATTGTATCCACACAAGATAAGGATGTTCTGATGTCATCTAAATGCTCTCGAATTGCATGAATTGCCAGTTGACAAACATTGAAACATAGACCAAGCTTTGCACTTTCACCCAATAATACAAGTTCATTCAACCGACCAAATTGCAAATACAAACTCTTAATTAGTCCAATTGTAGTTTTCCAGTTCTTTAACCTACAATAGGGTATGCAGCATAGAAATTTTAAAAATTAAAAAAGTTCAAGAAAAGTATACTGTACCATATAGCAGGCATGACCTAAATCGATATAGTTTCTTTCATTTTCTTAGAACAATAGCACGAAAAAAAAAAAAAAAAAAAAAAAAAAAAAAAATGGCTTAAATCTAGTATTCAATAATTAGTTGTCTCTTATAGACAATGTAGACAAATTAATTGGCACCCAAACCATCAAATTAAACTTTACATGTACTGCACCAGCATCAAANAAAAAAAAAAAAAAAAAAAAAAAAAAAAAAAAAAAAAAAAAAAAAAGAATGGCTTAATCAAGACGTCTTTCATTAGAATTATAAACATTTCAGAATTAGATTGAAATCAACTGACGAAACTGATTTATATATATTGGATTCAACTGAGAAACTTTCAGCACCAAAACCTTCTGATTTGATCATAGAACTATAGTTAACTTTCAACCCATGAATTCGAAAATTTTAGTACAGAAACATGTAACCAGCTAAAGACAATTTCTTAAGCTTATAATTTTGTTAATCTAAACACCTGCCTGCCACTACAAACGACTCGTGTTATTTTGGGAAAAAAAGTTGCATACAAGTGGAAAAATTTATAGTTTGTATAATCCATATACCAACTAGGACCACTCACCAACTCCCATCTCCTGAAATATCTCCTCTTGGATTGCAGTAGTTACAGCTACAGCTTCCTGCACGTATTACAATTAACAAACTCATGACAAAAGAAGCATTCATGCCCACAGGAGAAACAAACATCATAATTTTTGTGTCACTATCTCTTATCTGGAGGAAGATAAAATAGCAAAACTGAAAATAAGAAAGCCTTGGAATACATTAAACACTGAAATTTTTTCATCACAACTTCTAAGACTTGGGCAAAGTATAGCATTCAATTTGAATGACAAAGGGCAACTAATCAGAGCCTAGAACCCAATAACTTTTTAAAACCTCAGCATGTCACCTTTTCTTAGCAAATGAGAAGTCGTCAACACGTTTTATTTTTTCACACCTTGGTGTCGTTTCATTTACTAAGAAAAGATTACCTGCTCGACTACCCAAGTCGGGAATTGTGCCAACCTACCCAACCCATGTAAAGAAAAGCTGCGGATGGAGGTCCCAACATAAACAGCTTTTACACTTGGAAGTGAAACTATACGGCACCTCAAACGCTAATCCCAGGTAGAACAACAAAAAAATTGGACGTGTTCGGTAGAGATTAAAATCGGATTAAAATTGAAAAAATTAATTGTTATTGTTGACTTTTATTAGACGAGTGGGATCCAATAACGACTATATTATCAATTTTAATTGGATTTTAAGCACGACCGAACACGCCTCAAGCCCCTTATTGAGCCACATTATGCCCGTGTTTGGGCTTCATTAAAATTAATTTTTGTGAAAAAATGTATTTTAAAATAGTGATTTTTTGGAAAATATGTTGTTTAGAAATAAGGAAAAGATTTGGGTATATATGTAATATTATTTTATTGGAGAACGTGTGTGGTAAAATAAGAAAAAAAAAATGTATTTTTACAAAAATGGAGCCAAACATAGGCTATTTATTTTTTTCCCAACTCATTTTCATGTGCACATTACCCCAGTAAAATAATTTACATATAAACCCAAAATTTTTCTTTTTTGTTAACCAGTCTCCTAAAATTCGCCTTTGTACAAAATCTATCCTAAAAAAATGGGACTCAAATAGAGATTAAAGTTCCTCGGCAGCCTTGAACCGATTATTTCATTCTCCACATTGTTTTCTCCGAATAAAATGCACACATTCATGATTCAAACTTTAAAACAAGTGTTGTCAATTAACAGGAAAATGTTAATACTATTTTGTTGACAAGCGAAGAAATTTAGAGGAACCTGATTTTCATTTACAGCATCAGCAATCCGTTTCTTCACATCTGAGCATCATTCAAAAAGGGAATAAGAGAAAGACAAATTAATAAAAATGCAAAAGAAACATCGAGTAAAATTACCAGGCTGCGAGGTGAGAAATGCAAAACGGTCAAAGAGATGAAGCAACTGCTCTTTTGATAGCATTCCGGAGCTTTGGTAATTGCTACTCCATTGCATTATCTCAGTATAGAAAAATGGCTATGGAGAGAGATAAAGTTGATTTTGCCGTTCGAAAGAGTGTTAAGAGTTTGTGATTATCAAAGGCTCAAACCCCAAAATCATTACTTGCAGTCAGGATAGGAGAACGTGGGCCAACTGTCTTCTTTTTTTCTCTACCACTTTTTTTTTTTTTTAAACCCCTTTTTCTCTATTATTCGAAAAAGAAAGGGATGTCTGGTGGACAGGGAAATCGAATTGTGGAGTTTAATAATTAAGGGGGAAGAATGGGATCTGGATTTGGGAACAAAATAATTGTGATTTTGGTAGCGCTGATTTAATGTTAACTTAATACTTACATATCTTACAAAATTAAACTTGATTTTTAACTAGGGTAGTTAATGTGAGACTTGTTTCTATGAAAGTGGTGTGATATGTGATAATAAAGAATTGAATTGAATTGAATAATATTCGTTAATAAGAATTCATCATGTAACTTTAATACAATGTTTGATACTTATTTTGGGTAGTGTCATCAAAATCTTTGTTAAGTTGTAACAGACAAGTTAACTTTAGATTTTGACTTTCTAACTTGGATCCATGTCTAAACATTTATTGTGAAATTTGTTTACATGGAATTTTGGTGTGATAATGAATAATTGAAAAGTATTCATTATGAATTATTGTGCAATAATAATGAAAAGTTGATACTCATTGGTAGCAGAATAGTAGGTTGGAGACTAATATAGTTTTGTTGACCTCGAAAATGAGATTAACAAATTTTTCTCATCTAACTAGAATTTTTCCTTCATAAATGCACTGGTTCTAATCTCCACTATGAACAAGAAGAGAAATGATTATTTGAACTTAGGATATTCAAATTTGCATGCCATTGTTTATTCCCAACTCTCCCTATTTATATATTTCTTATGAGGTCATGGGGATATTTGAGTCATTTCAATTAATAACACATGGACATTCATTGATTATTGAACTTCTAACGAAACCGGTTAGCTTTTCACTTTTTATTCATTAGTCCATGTGTTCCTCGTTCATTGGTTGTGAATCATGCTTTACATTCTTACTCGTGTGCTTTGATAGTGGTTTCCGTTGATGTGAAATAATTGGTGAAATCAGTTAAAGTATATTTGTTCCTGCTTATGGTCGAGGTTGATTATAAGGCATCGCATTATAAATGCTCGCTTACATTATCATGCGCTCGTACATAGTTTGGTTGGCTTTAAAAATATTCGTTGCTAAAGGCATATGTTCTTCACTAATTCTTTATGTATTTTAATTGACAACAAAAAGTCATCCAAGTTTGAGTATAAGGTTTAGGTCTTTATTGCTATGTGTTATGCTAATCTACAAATGTTTTGCTTATATCTAAATTTATTTTGGTGGTACGGGCTTTTAATAATTTATTATGACAAACAAGCTTAGAACACGGCTTGATTTGTACAGTTTACCTAATTTTGAGTGAAAAGAGGATTGAATAATAATAGTCCTCGAAGTTTAAGCTTAACTTTTTATGTTAAGTGATGAACTTTTGGTCTTGAGGTAAGGTTTTAATACTGAAATATCTAAGGATATTCAACTTACCAACGGTAGCTAATGTGTGACGCAAACGGGCTTGTTATGATTACTAGTGGTTTGAACGTGCGTTGCACGTTAGTTGATTAATGTTAAAAATAAGTGTGTAAATTTTAGAGAAACCCATTTGTAAATATGAAAGGTGTTCATAAGTTGATTAAATTGTCATGATTGGCATCAAGAATCAAATATATTAGGTAAACAAAAAAAAAAAGGTACCATATTAGATGTGTAAATTCCAACATCAATAATAATGACGAAAAGTAATACAACAAATGGTAGAGAAAGCATTAGAGAAACGAAGTTAGCCAGAATTCAATTGTTACTCAATGTCTTGAGAAATTGGATAGACCATAA
>CAIGRS010312066.1:0-11770 GCA_903798395.1 Fraxinus floribunda | reverse complement strand
AAACACATGATTGCGAGGCTGACAAAGACCTCTTTGCATATATACTATTCGAATCATGTCTCGATCATTTACCTCATAATTTTGTATTGGAACTCTCAATCCAGAATCGGCGGGAAGATTTGCAACATCAACATTCTTGACTCCTCCAACATCCCTAACATCTCCAACCTCAACATCAACATTTATTTTACTTTTTTCTCGAACATTCCTTTCAACATCAAAATCAACATTCATAGATTTACGTTTGAAGTATTTACCCATAATTGATCCAAATAAAAAAATCAATCACATCAGAAAAGACATTTTCAGTCTTCCTAAATCATTTAATTAGCAAGTTCACAATCTCACAAATTAGAAATCCCTATTAGTTTAATCAAAATCCCAAAACCCCTAATTAGAAATCCATATCAATTTCCAAAAATTCCTAAATCCCTAAATCAAAAATCAGTTGAATATTTATATTCGGATAATTCACAATTAAGACCCTTATCACAAATTGACAATTCACAATCAAAATCCCTAAATCACAAATAGAAAACCCTAAATCCTACCTAAATTAGAAACATAAACACAAATAACACAACAGGAGCAGCTGCAGCCGGAACTTACCTCAGGAGTAGGCAAGTAGCAGAGCAGCCATAAGGAAGAGTGGAGCTAGAGAGTAGACTGTCGCCTGTCGGAGTCGATTGCGAACACGAGCGGAGAGGAGAGGAAATGAGGTGTTTAATTTTTGAGATGGGAGAGTCGGAGTCTGGTCACCGCCATAGGTGGGAGAGCGAGAGAGGTGAAGACGGGACCAGGGGCAGACGCCATTTCTGCTGTCGTATGGAGAGAGAGTGCGGGAGTTAAGAAAGGAATTGTGAGTGGTTTAATTTTTTTCCTTTTATATATTAAAAAAAAACTATGGGGGCACGTGCTCCCTAGGCCTACCTCCCTGTCTGCCCCTGCTTCCATGTGAGCTCATTCCTCCGCGTAGTAACATACCATTAGTTACTCGTGACCTTTTTTGATGGGGTGAAAGCGATCGTAAACACTCTGTCGATCGAGTTAGTGAGTTGGTAGACAGAATATGGGACGTCCGACGGTGATGTTCACCAAAATGTAATGTGATTTTTTAGTGGTGATGAGCTTATGCGTAGCGATAATATAAAACTTGTGCTTTTTCTCTCTTTTCAGGGACCAACCCCTTCTGTAGTGCAAGTATGGGTATTTATAATGAGAAAAGTATAAGAGAAGAACCTTTGGATGTGGAACACGTGGATCTGAATGTAGGGCGGTCCTCTCGTAAGTGTCAATCCATTAATCCATAGGTGTACGATTCATTTAATGTTTCTTGACATTATAAAGCGTTGACCTGCCATTTTGGAGCCTGCCATACATCCAATCAATCAGTCCTAAGGATATGATTCTTGAGATCTTTCCATGGAATATCTTCTAGTACGCAGGGTTGAAGTGGAGCGATTGAGGCATGAGTGTTAATCGCATTTTGGATGTATCACTTCGGACTTAGTTTCATTTGTGATGAGCTGGCCATTACATCTGCCATGGGAGGCAGATGAAGTCAATTCGTCCCCTAGGTGGTGAGACAAATGAGTTCGTCCCCCACGTGGTGGGACAAATGAGTTTGTCCCCATGTGGCGAGATAAATTAGTTTATCTTGCAGGGGGGATGAATCTAGTTCATCCTTCACATGACCTATGCATTAAATCCAACTCTTGACGTGACGATGACATGGGAGAAGACTTGGGGAAAATCACGTAACAATAGTCCCCCAAGTTCATGCATAGATATTTATATAATTGTGTGGACTTTGTTGACGTAGCAACTTAAAAAGAATGTTACCTCGGTGGAGTATAGGTATTGGTTTGCAATTTTCTTTGACTGAAGGTTAGTAGAGGCGAAGTCCCAGCTAAAGGATGAAGCTCGGAGTGATTGTAACTTTTGGAAAAGTTGTGGCAGAGGCGAATTCCCAATAGAAGGATGAAGCCCGAAGTGATTGCAACTTTGGGAAAGTTGTGGCAGAGGCGAAGTCCCAATAGAAGGACGAAGCTCGGAGTGATTGCAACTTTTAAGAAAGTTGTAGTAAAGGCGAAGTCCTAGTAAAAGGACGAAGCCCATATTGATTGCAACTTTTAGGAAAGTTGTAGTAGAGGCGAAGTCCCATAAGAGGAATAAAGCCCGGAGTAACTACAACTTTTAGGAAAGTTGTGGCAGATACGAAGTCCCAGCAGAAGGAATTACCTAAGGCCGTCTACTAATGATTTGAAAAACCTTCACACTTTCCTAAGACAATTTTTGTGGGCGTCACTTGTTTCCAATACACACTTCCCAAGTAATAAATGGTAATCATGATGACGACTGAGTAAACTCGAGGTTACATATTTGTGCGCGCACGTGGGATGGACCGCTTCATCAGGGCTGTTGATCAAATGCCCTTTGACTTCAACGATGTTGATGAACAAAGAGCATGGAAGATAGGGATGAAATCAGTAATCATTTAACAACTGATGCTCGTTGACACCACCTATATAAGGCTGAGTTCCCTCATTTACTTAACTTTCATTTTGCAAAAATCTTATTATCCTCATTCGACAACCAGAACATTGCAGATTTGACTTTTTTGGTAACTTATGGTGACCGTCGCTCCCTTCGAAACCACTGTTTATGTATATTTTTCTCACTTTATTTCAAATGATAATGGTTTCCAAAGTTTCTGGGCACAAGTCTAGTGAGGATAGGCTCTCCGTAGGGTTTTCAGAGGTGAGGGAACCAATTACTCTCTCCTTGGAGGAGATATGTAGAGCTATTAGGTCGGGGGAGAATATATAGAGATTGCCCACCCCTTTTGTAGATACTTCCATTAAATGGGGGGCTTCTGCATATCCTTCCAACATTACCTCATAAAAATTAGCTAAGTGTAGGTAGGTCTTTAGGATTCCTGATAGCATTGATCTTATCATCTCTGACCCTAGTGAAAGGCTTGCTATTCGAGGCTAGGTTGCTTGAATATTACCTAAAATTTGTTAAAAGGGGGTCTTAGGCTCTCATTCCACCCTTTTTTAGGTTAGTACTGCGCTTGTATTGTCTAGCTCCGACCTAGTTCCATCCGAACTCGTGGGCAGAGATGGTTAGGTCGTGGATGTTGTGGCGTCAGGCCAGCCTGGGCATGACACGCCTTTCAGCGTTTTCTACTCCCTATACTTTCCTAAAAGTGTAGCCGGAGGCAATAAGAGTAGGGGTTGATATTACCTGACTCCATGGGGGTCTCATTCCTCCTTCGTAGTGGATACACTTTCCTCGGTGAAAGAGTTCTTATTGCTTAACGTTTTTCCTGCTTGCAGGTTTGCTGCCAAGGTGTGAGATCTCTACTGAAGAGTAGGATATCATAAGCTACATCACCAATAGCCACTCAAGGATCGGAGCTTTGGCAAACTGATCGATAAAAATACCCATTTTACCCTACATGGACTGATGGCATCCTGGAGTAAGTTATCTGCACTCTTGAGTTCTTTCAATACCTTACTCAATCGGGGCATCGTCTTTGGTTGTGACTATGGCCAAGACACCTCAACCCCCTCTTATTCCCACCCGAGTGGTTAAAATAATTACTTCTGAAGTGTCGGCAGGAGGGGTAGAAAGAATAATCATTCCGTCTGATCTTGCCGATCAACTAATAGAGCCACCTCGGAGGAGGTTGAAGAAGTCCGTGAATCCTTATCCTCGTAGCAAAGCATTTGATTTCCTTGGGAGTAGGGAAGATGATATCTCTGAGATTGTTTTGGATATGCTCCTCCCCGAGACTGCCTCTGCCGCTTGGACTTACAACAAGTTTTGGACTGATGAGTGGCAAAATCACATCGACTCGTGTGAAGTTGAGGATTTGTTGGTGGCCAACAACGCATGCGTGGCCGCGCTCTAAGTTTGGGCACTACGACAGATAACCTAGTCCGAGCCTCCGACAAAGGAATGTGGAATTAAAGTCAAAGGGTGGAGGCCTCAGAAAGTGAGATGAGGAGGTTAAGAGGGCAAATGAGGTGGCAGAAGAGGATTAGGCGAAGAGGACTGAGGTGGAGCTTAAATTCGATACTGTCGAGATTCAAGTGAATCAGTTGAAAATTGAACTTCACGAGTCCGTCTCCCAAGTGGCAGCTCTAACCAAACGATTAGACCAGTCCAATGAACACCAAAGGATTGCCTGGAAAGTGTTGGATGGGGCTAACAAGGAAAGAGTTGAGCTGATGATGCTTACTCAGCCCTAGAAAGAAGAGATAGATCATTTGAAAGCAGAAGTGAAGACAATGGGTGAGGCATCCGTACAGAACTACATTGACAACTTCAACCAAATGAAGGAGTACGATGACTTCGCCAACTATCTTGCTTCATGGAATGCTCAGCAGATGCTATCTCACCTGAGAGAGGTATATTCAGAACAGGATATTGGCTTTTCGGAGAAGGAATTTGGTGGACCTATTGGAGGTCGGCTCAACCTTGCACCTGAGGATGAAGAGGTTCCTCAAAAGGAAGTTATTGTGGGAGGGAAGAGCTATTTTATTTGTAGATCCTTAGTCATTTTTTATTGTTTGTTTATTTTTTTTTGTAATAACTTTGGCCTTGAGCGTTGTAATGAATGAAATGCCTTTTTCTTAACTGAGATGAGTAAGCACTTGGCTCAACTTGGCTCCAAAGAATTATAAACACCTTGCCTCAACTAATGAAGAAGTGAAAATGCTAATGAACAAGTGCAAACACCTCGCTTCACCTAATGAAGTGTAAACACGAACAAGGCACCTTTCTTTACCTAATGAAAAAGTGTAAACACTAATGAACAAGTGCAAATACCTCACTTCACCTAATGAAGAAATGCAAAAACCTCTTTAATGGAGAAAGCTAAACAAAGATGGATGCCCTCTCCTAACGAAGTGGACATCCTTGACAGAGGTGTGGGAGGCATCACGCACCTCTTTAAGGGCGTTCTCCATGGTAGATGGTGCAACCGTAGAAATCATCACTTTTGCAGGGTAGATGAGGCAACCCCATGTGGGGGCATGCGCGCCTTTCCTAACGAAGTAGACATCCTTGATAGAGGTGGTCTCATTGGAAGCATTACACACCTCTTCAAGGGCGTTCTCCATGGTGGATGGTGGATCCGTGGAAAGCATCACTTTCGTAGGGCAAATGAGGCAACCCATGTGGGGGCATCACGCGTCTCTTTTAACGAAGTATACATCCATGACAGAGGTGGTCACGTGGAAGGCATTACGTACCTCTTCAAGAGCGTTCTCCATGGTGGATGGTAATATCAAATTGATTTATTTTATTAACAAAAATATTTACACGATTAAAGTTATATAGTTAGGAATCTCTCATACTAATAATATCTCCTTAGGTGCTTAATGTTCCAAGGGTGAGGCATTGGCTTTCCCATATTTTCAATCCTATAGGTTCCAGGTCGCACTTCTTCTATCATGCGGAGACCTAGTACTCCGAAAAGTCTTCAATCCCAATGTTCCTATTTTCGGCTCCTTTGAGGATATGAAAACTTTTCGGAGTACTAGGTCTCCTAAATGGAAGGTCCTTTTCTTTACCTTGCCATTGTAGTAGCGAACCATTTTACTTTGATATTTGGCGAGTCTGACTTGAGAATCTTCCATCCTCTCTTCAAGGAACTCAAGCTCATATCTCCTCAGTTCATCATTGGTTATTACATTAAAGTGGATGGGATGAGGTGAAGGTACTCCTACCTCTACTAGGCTAATGGCATCAGCTACATTATAGAAAACAAGGTTTCTCTAGTTGCAGTTCTGCTAGTAGTGCGTATGGCCAAAAAAACTTGGAGAAGTTTATCAACCCACTCCTCTTTGATGCATTCAAATTCCCATTGAGGATGTACTTAATGGTTTTGTTGACTGCTTCAACTTGCCCATTGGCTTGGGCATGATGAGGTGCTGAAAAATGTTTCTTGATTTCGAGCTCGTTGTAAAAATCCCTAATCTTCTTGTTGCCGAACTATTTGTAAATATCGACAGGATAGAATAGGGGATGCCAAACCTGTATATAATATTTTTCCAAAGGAACTTGGGATGTTTGCATTGGTTATTTTAGCCAAGTGCTCCACCTCAACCCACTTTGTAAAGTAGTCGATGAAATCAATTCCTCACTTTGCAAATGGTCACGGGCTTGATATGGCTGTGAGCTCTTGCGAGAGTTGCCTTTGCACGTTGGTGAAGTGCTGGCACCTATCACACTTGAGCACAAACTGTATCGAATCCTTCTTTAGTATGGGCCAGTAGTAGCCTTGTCTAAGCACCTTGTTCTCTATTACTGGTCGTCATGAACGATTGTCATAGATTCCCTCTTGTATATCTTTTAGGATATGTTCGCCTTCTCCCCCTGTAAACTTAAGGAGAAAGATGAAAAACCTCACTTATACAACATACTGTCTTACATAATGAAATGAGTTGCACTTCTCCTAAGCCGATGAGCCTCAACTTTATCGCTAGGCAAAGCTTGTTCCTTGAAGAATGCGATAATGGGTTGCATCCAAGGTGGGGTGTCCTCGATCCACATCATCTCTTTCCTTACCACAATTGATGGTTCAGTTAGGTATCCAATGGGGACAACATTGAGGAGTTCTAGATCTTTGCTACTGGCCAACTTCGCTAGAGCGTCGACGTGGGTGTTCTCAAGGCGGAGAATCTATGTTAGTTCGAATTTTTCGAAGTTGGGAGGAAGTTCATGACTAGCTTGAGGTATACTGCCATACTTTGTCTCTAGTTGAGAAGTTTCCATTTATCTGGTTTACCACCAATTGAGAGTTACTATTGATTAACAATCTCTTTACTTGCATTTCTTTTGCCAAGCGGAGGCTGCCTATGACCTTCAGGGCTAAGTATAGGCACTCCTAGCCGGCCTCCGCTTGAACCCAAATCTTAGCGCAATTTAACATGCATGGTGCATCAGAATCATTTTCATCTACCAAGTAGCGAAGTGATCGTTGGGATATCCTTGCTTGATTTTACCAATTCATAAGTTCTCCCCTATCCCGTCGGTTCCTAGTCAGGGAACCTGAGTTGCTTTGCTTTGTGCTTGTTCCTGTGGTTGAGTTGTTTGGTGAGAGGACTTCTTATTCCTAGGTGTATGTCCGATCTGGTCAAACACGCTTACAGACCTTTGGGGCTGTTCATAATCCGAGAAAAAAATGCTTTCTCCGACCTGAATGTTGTTAATAGGTCACTCGGAGGCATAGTTGGAGGATACATTTATCCCTACTTCCCTTGTCGACTTAAATGGGTTATGTAGCTTTGCCCCACTTTTGACTGATGTGGGTTGGGGTCTGATTTGGAGTATCTTGAGGTACTTGTAAGCCCCTTTGGTTGTGGACTTGCATGAGAAATTCATACATAGCCGCATTCTGGGCTGTAATGCTCCTCATGTTGGTGGCCATATGAGCAATCTTAGTAGTTAGTCGTAATGCAGTTCTTCCGCCCATGTGTAGGCGGTGGCGAGGACTTTGGTGAGTGACATTGTTTCAGAGGATCTCTTCTTCAGAGACATCCCTTACTCTTCTTGGATTCACGTCTTCGTTGCTTGAACTCATTTTTGAACTTTCAAGAGGTAATTAATAAAACTCCAAATCTATTCCTTAGGGCCTCCACTTGTTCCTTCTTCAAGAACATCTCATTTTTCAAGGCTAGGTGAATATTTTGATGAGCTTTTTCTTTTGGTAGATGTTCGTAGTTATAGTAACCATTTTCCACAGACAATGCCAATCTGTTGACCCAAAAAATGACCCAAACATGTAGCCAACAAAATTCTTTCACGTGATTTTCTTCTTGTGCATAGTAACACATCGTTAGTCACTAGTGGCCTTTTTCGGTGGGGGTGGAAGTGGCTGTGAGCACTTCAACGGTCAAATTAGTGAGTTGGTGAACAAAATATAGAACGTTCGGCGGTGATGTTCACCGGAATGTAATGTGATTTTTTAGTGGCAATGAGCTTATGGGTAGTGATAATATAAAACTTGTGTTTCTTCTCTCTTTTCAAGGACCAACCTATTTTGTAGTGCAAGTGTGGGGATTTATAATGAGAAGAGAATGAGAGAAGAACCGTTGGATGTGGAATACGAGGCTCTGAATCTATGGTGGTTCTCTCGTAGGTGTCAATCCATCAATCCATATGTGGGTGGTGTGTTTACTATTTCTTGACATTGTAAAGCACTGACTTAACATTTTGGAGCCTGCTATATGTCCCATCAATCAGTCCTTAGGATTGATTCTTGAGAATTTTCCATGGAAGATCTTCTTATACGCAGGGTTGAAGTGGAGTGGTTGAGGCATGAATTTTAATCGTATTTTGGATGTATCACTTTGGACATAGTTTCGTTTGCAACGAGTAGGCCTTTGCATCTGCCATGGGACGTGGATGATGTCAGTTCGCCACCCATGTGGCAAGATAAATCAGTTCGTCCCTATGTGGTGAGACAAATCAGTTCGTCCGATTCGTGGTAAGGACATAATCAGTTCGTCCGATTCGTGGTAAGGACATAATCAGTTCGTCCTACGCGGGGATGAATCCAGTTCATCCTCCACGAGGCGTATGTATTCAGTTCGACTCTTGACATGGATATGTGGGAGATGACTTGGGAAAAACCCGCAACAATTTCAATGGAAGGTTATATATGTGCATGAGTCAAGATCGTTCATTCAAATCATGAGATATTGAATCACTTAAATCATGACACTTCAGATGTCGATTGGATAAGAAAAATAAGCAAAGTAGATGGATCCACTTGTTGTTTGAGACGTTTTAATATGTATAAACAGTCTTACAAAATGTATATATAGACCGTCCACTTGTTATTCACATGACGCTATTTATGAATTTTGTTCATTTTGTAAACAAATAAGAATGTTGTTTGCTTTCTCATTATTCTTTTACTATTTTTTTAATGATTTTTTGAACATTTCTCATTTTGATGGGAGACATGTATGGATGAAATTGAAGACAGAGTAATTGGTTTCTACATAATTTATAGAGTGAATTGGCTATTATTTTACCTTGTTAAGGATATTTGTAGATGTCAATGAAAACGTGGATGCAATATTAGACACAGATGCTACCAAAAATTGTACATGTTGATTTTTTGACTCTAAGCATTGAGAATGAGAACGAACATAATCTTCTAGTATCTAAAACAAAAGCGTCGAGATGTGTCTTCGTCGCTCTTCCGATGTTTAAGTTAGAGAGAAAATTTATGCGAAAAGCTATATGTTGAAAATTATGTAAAGCATACTTGGATAATGAATATAAGTTTTGTATTTATAGAGATAGGCGGTAGACTCTTAATAGGATTGGATTAGTTGAATATTCTTGTCCTTGAGACTCCTTTCTGAGATGGGTGTTGCGTTTGTACTACAATTGTGGGTCTAATTATGATACAATTATAACATTTATTGAGATAGAGTCCTCATAGATATAAAAGTCTTGGATTGAGATGTTTGGATAGATTTAGAATCCTTGGAGCATAGGATCCATTTGTGTTTAAGCATGAATATCTTTGAGCTTAGTAAAAGAAAGGGTTTGAGGACGCCATATCTTTTGGATTCAAAATATCCTGAGGACTTACCCCCGAGGATGGTCATTACCAAACATCATAAAAAGTAAGTTACAAGTCCTCGAGGTATCTCGAAGATAACTTCAAACATGAGGACTCCCATCTTATATCGGCAAATATTCTCCTCGAAATCCTAATCTTCAAGCTATAATAATTATGACCATATCAGTGGCCTTTGTACATCCATTCCTAGAGCTCGAACATTAGGATTGGGATACACAAAGTCAGGAAGATAAATAATATGATAACTGGGGAACATTAGATGGGTAACATGTTGCAAGATCCAACAGTTCAGATGGTGACCTTTGGCCTCCCATTTCGATGCCTATAAATACCCATTTTTCCTATCATTTTTCTTTTCACTCGATGTAAATTGTTCTCTTCAAGGTTGAGCTCATGCAAAATCTTTAGGAATACTTTTAGGCTTTAGGTAATTTTAAGTTAAGGTTTGAAACTAAGTTATTTCCTTAGTTTTAATTGAGAGTGATGTCGAGTAGTGAGAGTGACATGGGCTCCAGTAGCTCGAGTAGTAGCTAGGATGTTGGGACCTCGATCATACCAATGGCAGTGCCTCTTGACGCTCAACTTAGGAATCAAGATAACGTCGAGTTTAAGTTTCCCGAAGAGTCTTGTGAATTTAAGGAACACCTAGTAACGACAGTTGTTAGAGAGTCGGGCTGATGCCCAATTGTGATATTAGGTTTTCCAATCCCTAGGACAAGATGGTATAAGCTTGAGAATGAGAGTTTGTAATTTTTTGAAACACCCTTAAGGTCGGGTTTAGGTGGCCCTTGTACCCATTCTTTGTAGGTTTGTTGGTCAAGCACTCCATATGCCTGGGGCAATTAGTTCCCAATGTCTGGAGGATGCTCATATATTTTTTCATAGCCTGTAGGTACTTAGGCACAGGGGTGGACCTATTAAAGGCCAGTGAATTTTTGCCTTACAAAAAAAAAATAAAAAATGATCAGCCCACAACGACCCAACTACCGAAGCCCACCACCATGAAGAAATGTATATGCTTAAAAGTTAAAAGAAGCCCATTCTTTCCATCTTCCCTCACCCTTTCCCCGAAATCGAATTCCCCAGCCTACCCTACAGTACGCTTTCCTCGAAATCCATCAATCCCTTCTCCTTCCAATTAGCGGCTTTGCAATTGGTATATTTTCACTTATGTAATTTCATTTCTTGTTGCCTTGTTGGTATATTCTCACTTTACTTATGCCTAGTTTTTTTAGTTTTATTTTCGTCTAGTGAACAGTGAACTGTTTTGAGACTTTCGGCTGTGGTTTTTCTATTTATGTTGCACTCCAAATGTGAAGCAAGAACAAGCGGTCAAGCATTAGTGCATTAAAATTTACAATGTCCTTTATTGAGAATATTTAGACAACTAGACAAGTATAGTAGAAATCTTACATTTGTTGTCCCCACTTCCCACTTCCCACTTCCCAGACAGACAATGTTAATTAGTTAATTAATAGTGTCATTAATAATTTAATATTGTTAAAAAGGTTCAAGTGGTCCAAATGTCTACTTTCTATATGTCTTGAATTGGTTAGTTTTTCTTTCATTAGAAATTTAGAAAGCTTGTGTAACTTCTTGGGGCTGCTTGACTGTTTCACTACTATATTTTATATTTATGCATTCTTTGTTTGATTTGTAGGAAGATATGTTGAGATATTTTAATTGAATATCTCAAAATTCTATTGAAGAAAATGTTGAGGTAAAGAAACAACGCATTGATGACATTTCTATTGAAGAAAATGTTGAGGCAAAGGATGAAGCGAAGGAAGCAAGTATTGATGATATTTATATTAAAGAAAATGTCGAGGTAAAGGATGAAGCGAAGCAAGCAAGTATTAACTATAATGATATTGCACAACTTCCTACAAATCCAGGATTAAAAACTCCAATAATGGAGTACAATGTCAATCTTCAAGATCAAATAAGAAGAGAATACTTGCAGAGAGGTCCGTGTTATCCTCAGAGCCATGTGTTTCGATGTAAAAAATCAAGGCGATTCGTTCCTGCTTGGTTCAATTAATATGGTGATTGGTTAGAATATAGTATAAGTAAGAATGCTGTATTTTGCTTATATTGTTATATTTTCAGACCAAACAATGGGGAACAAAGAGGTGGTGATGCTTTTGTGAAAGA
>CAIGRS010312021.1:0-10480 GCA_903798395.1 Fraxinus floribunda | reverse complement strand
AAAGTGAAATTTTTTTTTTTTTACAATTGGTTATGAAATTTGTTAACATTGCCAAAAAAAAAATGATGGCCAGCACATGGAATGGTTGGAAAATGCCCCAAAATTCAGGCAAATGGGCGCGTGGGTGGGGTGGTGGGAAAACTTTTTCCTTGGAATCTTTTGTCATCAAACAACACTTTTGTGGGAAATTTTCTATGGAAAAACTATCCAATCAAACAGGGCCTTAGCTGTGTAGTTGTGGTTAAACATCTTGAGAAAATGTATTTTTATCTTACTCTTGTTTTGTGTGGTACATAGGACTTTTTAAATGACAGATTGCAAGAAGGTTTTCTTCAAAGAATTCGGTATGCCATGAAGCCTGATGAAGCTTATGGGCTTATATTCTCATGGGATAATGTTGTGGTAAAGTTTTGAATCTCAAGTGTGCTCCATTTAAGTTTTCTTGCCAAATCTTATTTTTTCCCAAAACATCACATATTCAATATCAGCCAAATCAGAAATAAGTGGAAATATGAGTTTGTACTTTATGAAGTAGTCCACAATTGGTACATCAACCAATCAATCATTTTTATAGGTCCATATCATTTTCTCAAATTTTTTGATGGATAAAGATGCATGGTCAACATAATATAATCTCATAATACAGAAACATTATATTTGACAAAGGAAGGTGTCATATATCTAATGTACATTTAATGCTTACATGGAAAGAAGACGGCTCTAATTAGTTCTTTGTGAACATTTGGATTTTGGTGATTGCTGGCAGGAGGATCATAAAAGATATATAGACATTATCATTTATGAAGTCTGAATAGTGGTCCAGAGAGGACGTTGAAGTAGAGAAAACGAATCAAACTTGGGACAAAAGTTCCAGGATTTTTTGGCATAAAACTCAGGGGTGATTCTGAATTTGAAACCTTTTTCTTAATGGCAAAACCTAAAGGAGGTCTTACACATACTGTCAAAATGAAAAAAATTGTGGGTAAACGTCAAAAATTACCTTCTTTACCTTCTTGGAGTAGGACTTTAAATCGTCAACGAGGGAACTGTCATTGGATTTGTAGATTAGATGAAAACCGTCTCCCTTCAAATTAAGTATTGACATCGCTGATAGGAAGTTGAAAGAAGAGTGGCCAATGGAAAGTGTTGTGCAGTGCAGTGCATAACCGGTGATATTGAGTTGTCAAGGAAGAAGGCGGGAGATTAGTCCTTGGATGAGGATCAGTCGGAGGCGGGTGAGAATTTTCACGTGAAGTTTTAGGTGCTGAAGACTTTTGGTTTGTATAGATGGCCGTGAGAAAGCTATTAACCCTCTGATTTTCGCTGTGCTGGACTGACATCCAGTTATTGTCCATTGAGAAATATCAGTTTGAACAATTTAGAGATAGCGAAGGAGAAGTTAATAGTAACCATCACTTAAACTGATGTAAACATGTGTCAAAGAATGAAATTTTGGAATTTTCCCACAAAAGGATTTGGAGTGAAAATGATGAACAATATGTTGAAATTTATGCGTTTATTATGTTAGTTGAATCAAGATAATTTGGTTTTCTCAACAATCGCTGGATAGAAGTATTATCCATAGTCCAAGGTTCTTGTTTTGATTTTACTTAAGTTGTTTATACTTTATTGTTAAGGAAAGTCCTAGTCAGTTTTGAACAATCTTTTGCTGTCAAATATTCTATATCTTCACGTTCCATATATAGAGTCTAGTTTTAGAGAAATCTTTTGGCTTTATAAATTTATATGTTATCTTTTTATTTCAATTGAACTGATCATTTCAAGAATTTTAGATCGCGTTGTGTCCATTTTTCTATCCATTTGCGTGGAAGAAGAGCGGCAAAGCACTCCTTTTTTCCTCCTCTTTGTTTTGTTCTAGAATTCCAGATTTTTGCTCCAATTTTCTGACTTGATTTCTGTATTTATGACCAATAGACAGCCCTTACAAGCCCTAATCAATCCCAATGACAAATCCCGTCACCTAGCACAAAACAGCCTCTTAGGAATCTAGTTACTGTTGATGGAGTACTTCATAGCAGTGGGATACCTACTGAAAAATCTTAAAAGCCCATCTGCCGTCTACTGAAACTCAATCATTACTCCAGCCCCAATTTACCCCCAAACACTGGCCATATGAATAGATCCTAACCAGATCAAGATTGTCCTCCTTTTTGCTGTAGAGCATTGGTTTTGTCTTAATTTGTATGAAGGCGTTTCTAATACTTGTCCTGCAAAATTAACTGGGAGAAACTGTAACTTTTAGGCAAGTTATGGGAAGTGTTTTGGTCAAGAAGGCTTCGTTTTTATTTCAGATGAGGAAATTTTATTCAAAGGGTTACCCCCTTGGCAGCACAAACAAACACTACACTAACTCGACACTAGCAACCCCTGCACAATGTTGTTGGATATCCACAGGAGATGTGATAAGTACAGTAACAAAACTTGGATAAGAATAAAGGAGTTAAATTGAGGTAAGAACATGGACTTAAGAGCTGGAAATTTGCTAACCTAATTCAGGAGGGAATGGGATTGTTAGAGCAGGAAAAGAAATTGTCTGCCAGTTGAGTTGACATTTGAAGTTTCTGGTCAACTAGTTGAGGATAGAAATAGAATGGTCTGTCCACACTTATTCTTGTTCTCCATCTTTTGCACTTGATCTTTGTACATGGCTTTGCACCCATTAGGCCCTATTTTGATAAGATTTGACTGATTTAAATAAGAAAAAGAAAACATGCAAAATAGAACTGCAGATAATTTTCACTTGGTTTGGGGATTAATAAAGGTCAGGAAAGAATATATTTGAAGAAACACACGAAAAAGGACCGAGAAGATGGATGAATAACCTTAGCAATAATGAATATATATTTCTTTGATGGTTTAAGCTTTTCTCTAAGGGAGTCTCTTTTCTTTTGGCTTTTGTTTGTTATAGGCAGACACTGGATCATTGAAATTGAATGCATGGAGACAACTTGCATCTGAGGAAGGTAGAAATCATTTATCTCGTAAAATGGGTTTCTCACTAGTGGTCATTACTTCATGTCTTGCATTCAGGTTTTAAACACGTAATTTATAGCCAATCACATTATGCAACTGATGAAGGTAGGCAGCATTTTTCTTCTAAAATGGGTTTCTGACTGGTAGTTATCTTCATGGCTTGCATTCAGTTTCAGGTTTTACACATCTAATTCTAGCCAATCACTTTGTTTAGTGCTAGCAATTGAGAATTTTAGGTGAGACGATAGCTGCTAGATCTATATGACGTTCATGTGGCCCCTAATGTGTTTTGGGTTTGGCAGGGGCGGAGCATGATTTATATTTGAAGTTTGCAAAAATTCTCTTAATATGGCAGGGGCAGAGCATGATTATGTAATACAGGAGCGTGCTTGAAACAGGTGGGTCTATGGTTGCTATTTGGGTATGGCCCAATGGCGCCTAGGTGTCCTTCAAAGTGAGGCTACATGGAGTGGGCTTGGGGTGGATTTGTGGACTTGATTCTGGGTGATAATAGGGTTGATTGTACCTCTCCCATGATCTATAGCTTTTGGGCAAAGTGGTTGCATATCCCTACATTAGTTGGTACCAAAGCATGTGGTTTCCCCTCGAGTTTGGTGGCTAGTCTTGATGGATGTAGTTGCCATACCAGTTTTGAAGAACCCATTATAAAGGTCCTTAGGAAGCTGTCAATAAATTCGAATTGAAGCTTGAAGCCAAGATCGATGTGTTTGCAAAGGAGCTTTGTCAAGTTATTATGCAATTTGGAGAAGGTGGAGTTGGAAGCTTATGAGATTGTCGATTTGGGGCTTATGGGATTTCTAGGACTCCATCGGTGGAGAAACATGACCAGGTGAGTCTAAGGAGATGTAACCCAAGCATTCTATTACACGATTCAGACTTTGGGATGGACCATCATGGCTTCTATCAACCACATTTATAAGAAATATTCAAAGGCAACTCTAGAACAAACTAAATAAAAACTTCTTTAAAGGGAGAAAAACGTGTCCTACCAATTAGTAATGTCAAAATAAAAAGAAATAAGTGTGTTGTGACTTGTGAATTACAACTTTTAACACCCTAAACTGACCTTTTCTCTCAACAAACGTGCAACTAACTTAATAACCAGCAGATTGGGGTGCATCAGTTGATCTCCTCGAGGCTATATGAATATTTTCCTCAATGGATTGCATCCCAGAAATTGAGTTTGCGCATTTAGTGCAGATTTCCCCGGTATTACTGGAATTAGTAAAATAGAAAAGGAAATGGCCAATTGAACGGGACCCATCTTCATGGTCTTTGTTGCAGCCATCATTGTAGAGATTGTAGAGTGGAGAATTTTTTGCAGAAGTAATTTACTGCTTACCAGTTTCACCTTTTGAGTGCTTGGACGATCTGAAGACAAGTGGCCTTGAAATAAAGATTCATGACCATTGGGTACAACACAAGCTATGCGTTTTGATATTGGTGATTGGTTTCTGACAATACATGAAGATATTTGTTAAATCAAACAGATGATAGTCATATAACATGTGTTATTGATCGGTCTGAGTGCTTAAGTTACAAGGTTAATAATCATGGCAAAACCTGGTGAAAAGTGGTTGCTTTGTCACCAGTCTTCAGAGATGATGATAACATCGATAATTATGCATAGATGGGTCTTCAAACTTCACTGATCTGAGGACATCTTTCTTCTTCTTCTTTGGCCTTTTATAGGATAATAATTTTCAACTTATATGTTTCCTTGAAATGACCATTCTTCTTCTTAATGGCACTGAAGGAGCATTTTGGAGTGATTGCACATTGTAGTATGATAAAGAAGCAGATACTTGTGATGCATTAAAGATTCTTTTTCATAGGGTTTAAAAATCATGACTTTTGTGCAGGAAAGGAGATTCCTCGAGATAACAATGTGCAGAGACTTTTGCTTTATGCAGGTGCTGATGATGTTCTGCATAAGGTTGGCAATCCATGATAATTTATGTTTCACATCTGCAAACTAAGCATATTTCAAAAAGTTGCTTAGTTTACAAGTCAACAGTATTGCTGAAGACGTTACTTTGAAGTTGCTTAGGATGGTTGGAAACAAGTAGGGAAATTATTGGCGTAACATGATGATGCTATGACTCAAACACACAGCAAAACCCATTTTAAACATACCAGAATAATTGATACTCTCTTTTTTGAGTAATATATATGATTCCATGTTAAAAGCTCTCATTTGTCTGGCTAACTGGATAAGGAGAAGCAATATTCATAGAGGCTCTACTAGTTGGTACTTGAGTTGCATAACGAGTCTGAATCATGTATCTTGTATAACCTATTTTTAATTGTTAGACATAAGAAATTTACATGTCACTGTTTCATCTCAACAAAGAGGAAGAGATGAAATTTCTGGGAACTGGGTAAAATGGCATGGATGTAAGAGGAAAAGATGATTAGTGAAAAATGGCTTGATCTATAGAATTCAAGTGGTAACTAATTACATTGGTTCTAAATGTAATTATCCTTTATAATTTATTAAAGGGCGATTCAACTATTAGTTCTTGAATCGTGGAGTGTAAGCTTTGCTGGTGCACTGTTTTCTGGAATAGATCTAGTATCACTTTTGGGGTCATGCTGGACGATTGACTCAACTAGTCTCAAGTGGATATAAAATTGCTGTGGTAGGTTTTATTTTATTTCAATCGACTGTAATAACTTCTGTACTGATCAACTGGGAAAAGGCAGACATCTAATGATGCAAGTGTATTAATGGAGGTTACATAATTTATATGTAAAATAAGCAGAATAGCATTTTGTTGTAATTTCGACCTTTCTGCTTTAGACTGGAGGGTTGATTTCCTTGTCAAACTTTTCAGGTTTTGCTCTGGGGGAAGGCACAAAATGATCTAGACAGACTGAAGTTGAGGTTTTCTCGGTTATATTACAACAACCTTGTCCAAGTAAGATTGCTCAATGAATAAGGCTGGATTTTTTTATGCCTTAGATCCAATAATTAGTATTCCTGTTGTTTAGCTCTCTGAACCAGTAGAAGGGCTAAAAGAATGGTTGGATGCTTTAGCTTCATCGAACATCCCTTGTGCTGTTGTTTCAAGTGTTGACCGCAGAAACATGGTTGAGGCTTTGGAGCGAATGGGGCTCAAGAAGTATTTTCAGGTCACTGTTTCATCTCTTTTCCTCTCTTGTTCTGTGTCTGGGGGAGCTTACATTTGCAGTTTTCCTCCTGTATCTTTTGTACGTTTTCCATACAAATACAATTATGATGTCCGACTTTCATTGTTACTTTATATTTTTTGGTTTTTTGTTTGCTCGTTTACCGTGACATTGTGATTATGTTGTAATCTGTGTTAAGTTTGTCAATTGAATTTCGAATCAATATGGATCCAGTTCCAGTTCTGTGATAGTGGATTGTGAGTATAATGACTAGTCCTCCTGGGATTTCTAGCTTGTCTAAATATGGACATTGCTCACAGTTGTTAAAAATGTGCCTAGCACAAATTGCAATGAGTGGGCATCCCAGGCACCTTTTGACAGTGAAGAGAGAAGCTTAAAAGAGGTCAGAAAAGTGCAAAGAACCAAAAAAACACGGATTACAAAAAAAATTCTTTTAGATTGTTTGTGGTGTAATGTGTTGATATTTTGGATGCCATGCGTAAATCCGTTCTTAAAAATGAAAGGGAAAAAGAAAAAAAGTCACTGGGATCGCTGTTCTACTGCAAGGCTGACTGTCATCTGTTGGAGTTGCAGGCAATTGTGGCTGAGGAAGATGGTATGGAGTCCATAGCCCATAGATTCCTTTCTGCAGCTGTAAAGGTATGATTTCATAGTGATTGGGAGTAGTACTAAAATAATTAATGTTAAATACATGGAGAAATCTTGCACTTGTTTGGACATTCTTTTTGGTCCATGTAACTTATATTCTTTTAATGCTTTTTTCTCCCCCCGGTTTACATTGAACACACACCCCCACCCCACCTCTCAAAATGATGAATACCATATTTTAATCATAACCATTTTGATCTACTTGAGAATTGTTTTGCAGTTGGACCGAAAACCGTCCAAGTGTGTTGTGTTTGAGGATGACCCCAGGGGAATAACTGCTGCTCATAATTGTACAATGATGGCTGTAGCATTAATTGGTGCTCATCCAGCGTACGTATTCGCACCTTGTGTGGGTTATAAAGCTCAAATGTACAAGATTTTGATGACATAATGAATCCGTCGTGTCAAAAAAATGTTAATGCTGTTCACGACAAGGGATCAAATTAATTGCTCTCAACGAACCTGGTGTTCTGTGGTGAATATTAATGTGGAGTTTAACGTGCAGGTACGATCTTGGGCAGGCTGATCTCGCAGTTGCAAGCTTTAATGAGCTTTCTGTAATCAATTTGCGGAGATTATTTGCTCACAAAGGTTCAAGTTTCATGGAATTGGAAAAGCAGATAATAGAGACAACTCCCTCGCGAAGAAAGCTCACTATTGACACTATATTCTGATTTTGCACCCATCCCCATTTTGCTCTCTCCATCTCTGTCATTCGATCGTTGTAAATTTGTAATTAAGGGGTAGATCATCTTGTGATGTCTCTCTTGGTCTTTGCATTTTTCTTTCTTTTGACACTATATTCTGATTTTGCACCCATCCCCATTTTGCTCTCTCCATCTCTGTCATTCGATCGTTGTAAATTTGTAATTAAGGGTAGATCATCTTGTGATGTCTCTCTTGGTCTTTGCATTTTTCTTTCTTTTTCTTTTTTCCTTTTGGTTTTACAGTGAAAAGGCAGGCAAATTTACAATGAAATGTATGTGAACTCTATAATTCTTCACTGGAATTACCAGTGCTGGACTAACTCAAAGATGCTTCTCATTTGCATAGCTTGAAAGCACTGCATGTTGATTAATAGCCTTGCTGAGGCAATGAGAAACTCTCTTGGGAATTTTTTTTTTTTTTGGACGAGTCCTCTTTTTTATGATAAAAGTGAAAAAGTGATGACAAAATTAAGGTAATTATATTTTCACACGGTTTTTAATACGGATAATTATATTCACATCATAATTTTTGTCAGTTACACCATATTTTAATTGCAATGAATGTACCTACATTTGTTCATTTGTGTACTTATGGTCATACTTTTTTTGTGTAGTATTATTATCTTTAACTTTCGATCCTTTAGTACATATTGTCTATGATGTTGGTTTTAATCCGAAAAAAATTATCGGGAGGATGTAAAATGGCTTATTTGTCCCTTGTATATTTTAATAAACAAATAAGTACAAAATTTAGACAAAATATCAGCCAGTCATTTATTTCAATTCACGCTAGTAGAATAATTGAGCCGAAATCGTTAGTAGAGAAAAGATAGATAATTTATTAAAAAATTAGGACTAAAGGAAACAAAAAAGTTGATGACAAGTGCAAAAATGTACAAAAGTTGAGGACCTTAATTGTAATTAAAAGCTGATGCTGATAACAAAATATTGTTTATAATTACTTTTTTTATATATATAAATTAACCATATTTTTTATAACTTTGTCATCAAATTCTTATATTCAGCTTTTCATTAATCAGAACATATTGGTTTTGATGATAATTTTTGTCCAATAGTTCTTTTACCGTGCTTTAAAAAAAGGGTAATTATTTAGTCGTATTTTTTTATTTAATTTTGTTTATTTAAAAATACAAGGGATAAATAATTCTTTTACGCCCTCGTAACAAAATTTTTGGACAAAAATCTTAATTAGAGACAATAAATGTTAATTAATGAAAATTTGAGAATAATAATATAATAATAAAAGTCGGAAACATAAGTACAATAATAAGTAAAGATTAACAACACCTAATGCAATAAAAATGTAGTACACTTAATCCCTTCGGGGGTCGTCAAGTCGGTGGAGCGAGTGAACACGGAAACCGAATGTGTCAAGTTCGAATCATCTGTCAATATTTCCTCGATCGAGTCCGTCGCATCGAGATTGCCTAGTGCGGTTTACATCTCATGTGTAGTTTACGGGCTACTGCACATGGAACGAGGTTTACACAGTGTGTACTCACGGGTAGCGGCTACAGGTTTCCAATTAAATAACGAGTTTTCTAATAGTAATATTATTTTAATTTATATAGTGAAATATGACTTATTCAACTCTCTTGACTTAGTTTTATAATTTGAATATATGAATTGACGATTATCAACTCGATGATATAATTAGTACACTAAAAATTCATGGAAAATATAATATTTATCAAGAAAATCTAGCAAATAACACTTAAGACGAACCATTAATTTGATTGCGCCAACACAATTCTTTACACTCTTCTACTAGGATTTGTAAAGCCATTACATGCACGATCTTTTCCATCATTTCACCAACTTTATATCATAAAATTGAAGCATATCGCAATAATGGTTCCATTCTTCTCTACTCTTTCAATAGAATAATTAGTTTTCTGCAGTCGACATATTTGATATGTTGAACTGTATTTGAACAAAAATATATACATTTTATTCTCAATATCGAGTCTAATTATGTCCAATGTTCCTATCATGCTAGGATTTTCAGTTGTCCCACAAGCAGAAGAAGATAAAAAGAGATATTTCATTAGATTTTCATATCCTAAGGTTCATTGGCTAAGGAAGCTAAGGGGTCCAAGACGTCTATCCACAATCCAATGCATTTAACTGAAATTCTAGTACTATACCATTGTGCATCCACCATAATAAATGTTAGGATATGGTCACTTGTGATAAGGCAAAAGGAGGGAACACACAATTGAAATTATTGGACAACATTTAACATATGAGCTGAGATTTGTTTTTCAATACATATATGTATTGTCAGCATTATCTTAATAAATGAGAAGGTGACAACACATTTTTTAATGCCATTTTTCATTTTGTTAAGAAGAGGTTATGTGTCGAGTAGTTAAAAATGTATCAAGGGAACAACCCAAGGATATCAAGTTCTCAACTCTTAGTATATACTTAGTGATATGTGAGGAAAAGTACACGGTCGAGCTAGAAAGCATTAAGAACGTGTTTGGTTAAGCTTACTTCTTTTAACTCATAAAATTTAGGAAACTTTTCTAGATAGCCTGCGTTGTTGGGGTTTTCTTTTGGGTAAAATGAAATTTGACTCACCCCGAGATTTTTACTAAATGTGATATTTAAGTCATAGTTAAATCGTTGTAATATCCTTTTATTAAGATGTCTTCTAGGCAAAGTAGACGAGGAAGACTAAGTGTTTAAATTGATTAGAAACCACCATCAACTTTGCCTAGCTTGAAGATGGTCTAAATGCTTCAAGTTTCAAACAAATGGGAAAATTTATTAGCAGTTTTGAAGAGAGAAAAATATATTTATAAAAAAAAGAATACTATTTATAACGATAAATGGTGAATACATACGCTCAATTGGGATTAATTGCCCGAATTTCTATTTACTTTGTATTTTATATTTGACTTTTGTAAAAAAAAAAAAAAAATGGAAAA
>CAIGRS010311990.1:0-13716 GCA_903798395.1 Fraxinus floribunda | reverse complement strand
CAGGCCGACCTGAACTAGGTCATATGTTGGCGTTAGGGGATTGGAGCCTGAGCTCAGCGTCGCATTGTTGATTATGAGGTGATGGGATCATGGGTCCCAACAGTAAATGCCTTATTTAGCCAGACGAGTCAAGTCTTCTAATTGGAAGATTAGAGGGGGCGCTGACACAAGACCTTTCCACGTGTCTTCAACTGATTGGGAACTGGGAGATCTTGTCAGTGATTTGCAATGATGAATAGCCACAATACCTCGAAGGAATACAGTGACTTGCAGGGTAAGCTAAACATCAAACCGATCTGAACTGAATCTTACCGATCTCACATTATCCTCTTTAAATTGAAATAAGATAGTCCGAACTCAGTGACCTCGTAGGTCGGTATCAACAATATATATAACCTAATTTATTAATATTTTATTACAACTAAAAGTCCAAATTGAGCCCAATTAATTCCAATGCCTAATTAAATTAGTGATTGCTTCCAAGTCTTCAATTCTTTCATCCAATGCAAGTTGGTCCTTGTAATTTAATTTATTTATTTTTTCATTTTTCGCCATCTTTTGCCTCCTTTCTTCAATTCATTTTTCATTCAAAGAGTTTTACCTATTAAACATAAAATACAACAATTTAAAATATATTTTATCAAAAGAACTATCAAATGTCATTATTTTTAGTCCTGAATAAGTATAAAAATTACACTTATCATGAGACTTAACACATGTTCTAGAGATAACGTCAACACCATTATCAACTTCGTTTAGCAATTGAAGCATGATAATGAAAGTAGATCGAGCATCACTCTCTTCTTGAACACTAGAACAAAGATTGTGAATTTCTATTGTTCATTTTCTGTCCGTTTCTACAACCTCATTCATGACTTCCTTGAACCACTCGAAGGAACCTTGTTCTTTAGTCACCTAGTAGAAGTATGCCTTCTTTGTTTTGAAGTTACCTCTCTTTAGTGTTTGAGGTGGAGATGATTTGAATAATTAAAGAAATGGATGATTTAAATTCGTAACTCATTAAATTCAATAGTTAGAAAGTATAAGCAGAGTGGATTTAAAGTATAAATTTTAAAATCATCAATCATTCTAGCACCTATCTCTAATTTAATTGAAATTCACGTACGGTTTTAATATTCAAATTGACAATTTTCTCATGTGATGATCCAAATTCACGAATTCAAATAAATTGAGGATCTAAAATTCCACTTTTAAAAGGTTGAGAGTTCAAAATTATAATATCTGAAAGATTGGTGAGTCCATCTGTAGGTTGCCGAAAAATATGGAAAAATTGTAGCAAAGGTCCAAATATTTCATTTTGTTGCAGAATACACTTTAACTTTTAATTTTTGTGATCGCAATCCCAAACCGTAACTTTCATTGTAGATGGAGTCTATTTGACAGAATCCATCCACTTATTCATACCACTTCTACATAAACAGTTACATAATTGTTTACATACAAATGGTGTGTCAAAAAAGAGTGAGGAATTTTATTTTTTTTGTTTTTTTGGTTAAAGAAATTTTGTTCTAATCATGTCTCACCACATCCTATTTATATAAATCATTATATAACTTTGTATGTAGCACAACCAAACAAAGCTTAAGTGTTTCTCTACTCCAAACATTCCATTCCCCCGTCACCCAACCCAATGCCAAATCCCAGGAAACGAGCCACTATTGCCATTTAGCCAATCGTCGTCCATCTACCCGACGTCTCATCATCCGCCATCACCACCACAAATGTCACCACCAATTATCCCAATCTCAAAAAACAACACAAAACCACTCAAATCCAAAATTTTTAAGAACATTTGCGCTCCATCAACCGGCCACTCGTCCGAACTCTTCTACCCAAATCCATTCCACTCCCACAACCTTCTAGAACCCCTCGTTGTATACATATTTACTCTCATTCCACCTTTCCCATAACCCATTTTCATCGTCTTCTTTAGGAAAATCCAGGGGCCAAGGTAAAGTCTTGAGCCCTTCTTCTTCTTCTGGCCTTTCAAACTTCAATGTAGCAAGACCCTCCCAAATGAGCAATACAAATAAAAATCAATCTTTTGTCATAGGATTTGGAAGAGGCATATCTCAAAAGCTAGTCGTTGAAGTTGGAGAGCCCAAACCTATATAAACTACACAAAGGAAGCTCATACTTTCGATGTAGAATTCAAACCTATATAAGTTCCGGCGGAACCATGCCAAACCATCATGCTTTTGACCCCGGTACCCATGCTGGACATGCGCCCATACACCAACTAGGGTCTCTTGCCTGCTCTGATACCAATGTCATAGAACTTGGGATAACCATACCTCAAAAGTCAGTCATTGAAGTTGGAGACCCAACACCTATATAAACCACACAAAAGGAAGCCTATACTTCCGATCTGGAATTCAAACCCCCGTAAGTTCCACCAGAATCATGACATCTTTATCATCAAATTCCAAACTTGCAACTAAAAAATAGAGTAATAATTCCATACAAAAAAATTGAGGATAAAAAACCTACAATTTGAGTTGATTCAAATATGAATGAGAAATAGGAAAATGGGTGACATATTTAACTCATTGATCACCTCTGAGAAAAGGAATCCCAATGGTCATGCTTTGAAATGACTAATTGAGAAGCCTATTGAAGCAAAGATAACTAATTGTTCTATAAGACAGAGTATCAAACTCCACCTTTCGCAACCACAAAGGGCAGGAGAGAAAACAACGATGAACATTGGTGGAAGAGTAAAAAAGAAGAGGTATGTAGAGGAAGGGTCTTATGATAAAGAGACTGCGATAAATAGAGTAAAGAGGAAAATGGGTAGTGGAAATCGAGGATTGTGAAAAAGAAGGTGGAAACTTGGGTTTAGGCTATTTGGTGTGGTGAGAATTTATGGTTTCACCTTGTCATTGATGTGCCGTTGTCAATTCCATATACAAGGCTTAATCTACCTCAAGCGCATTTTTCTCTTCCATGTTATGGAAAGGAAAAAAGGGTATGATTTGTACCAGCAACGTAATAGCACAGCGAGTTAGCGTTTGAGATGGCGACAATGGAAAGTGCAACGTCGAGTAGATGGGTGGCGATGGCTAGTTTCATGGGTTCTGGTGTGGGAGTGGGGTGTTTTGAGAAAACAAACAGACAATTTATTTTATTTTTTGGTTTTTGTTTAATTATTTTAGGATTTTGTTACTTGTACATAAAAAATATACAAAATGGATTACATTATATGATGTGGAGGAAAACTATTGAATAAAAAAGGTAATTGTATTTTAAACTCACAAATAATAAAACGTCATGTGATACTATTTATTTCATTATGTAAATTTTGATATACATGTATCGGGATCCATTATTTTATATTTTACCTTTAATAAGTTGTTAAATTGAGTTGAACATTTAATTTAGGGGTTGACTAACGGATAAGTGGATGGAATATGTCAAATAAACTCCAGCTGCAGTTAAAGTTAAAAGTCTTGGGGACTGAAATCGTAAAATGAAAGGTTAAGGTGTGTTTTGCAACAAAATGAAAGGTTCAGACCTTCCCCGCAGTTTTCCCCAAAATTTTCCCCTATTCTCATTTTGGAGGGTTTTGGGTCGTCTTCTGCAAACTAGTCCTCCGGAGAGCAAATCAGTGCTGGAGCCTGGAAGAGTGTGAGAAAATAAAGAAAAAATGGTGAGATTAACGGCCGATTTAATTTGGAAAAGTCCTCACTTTTTCAACGCCATTCGTGAACGTGAATTAGATCTTCGAGGTACCATTTCTCTAAAACCCTATTCTCCCCCCATTGTGTATTGACAGAGAATTCGTGTATGAATATATGCAACCCCACTTTTGATATTTTTCAACATTTTCTTTTGTATATAGGTAATAAAATTGCAGTTATAGAGAATGTGGGTGCCACTGAGGTCAGTTGCTAATTTTTTGGTAGATTTCATTTTTTTTTTTTTTTTTATTGTGTGGTTTAGAAAGGTAAAGTTAATTTTTTGTTGTAATACGTGTCTTATTTTTACTTCTATTTTTCCTTAATACTTGTTGGATTAATTATGAATTACAGGATCAATTTGACACCATAGATTTATCTGACAATGAAATTGTTAAGCTTGAAAACTTTCCATACTTAAATCGACTGGGGACATTGTTATTGAACAATAATAGGATTACTCGTATCAATCCCAACCTTGGAGGTGAGAGTCTAATCGCCCTACACATTTTATTTTTTGTAATGAGTTTTAGTTAACAGGTTTTTTGTTTAAATTATTGCAGAGTTTTTGCCAAAATTGCATACCCTGGTACTAACTAACAATAGGTTGACTAACTTGGTGGAAATTGACCCGCTTGCATCTCTTCCAAAGCTGCAGTTCCTTAGTCTGCTCGATAACAATATTACCAAGAAACCCAACTATCGTTTGTACGTCATTCACAAACTGAAGTCCTTGCGCGTGCTCGATTTCAAGAAAGTCAAACAAAAGGTCAGTATTTCATTCTATGCACTTCACCTAGTGATGCTGTTTAAACCAGTTTGAAAAATAAGCCGAAGAGAAATGTGAGAAAAGATTATTTTGTTCAAGAACCAAATGAATATTTTATCAATTACTGTTGGGCTTAAAAACCAAAAAATACGAAAGTCAGAATTCCTAAATACAAGGAGAATATTGCACTACCCTATTACAGAAACTAATCAGATCAATTAGACGTTGGAAAATATTGCATATAGTCTGTACTACATCTAATCTTATCAGTTACATATTGTTATTTCCAATGAACCACTAACAAAATCTACACTGTATGGTACATGGTAGTATTATGTGGTAGAGAATTATGTCATGTTTGGTACAGATTTTAATCTAAGTCAAAGTCAAACTATCAATATTAATCACATTTTTCATGGGTCCCACAACATTTCAACCACACATTTCAAAAACTTCTATCACAATCTACTAAAAATCTAATTTTAATTCCCACCAAACATCCTCTTAATATCATGTGCTTAGCCTTTGGAAGATGGCGCATGGCTTGTATGGTTCATTTTGCAATACAAACTGAGAAGGAACAAATAAAATAATTTTTGCCATAGACTAATCACTATAAAGGGGTAAATATGGAACTGTGTGTATAGGAATTTAGTTATTTTCTCCCTTCATATTCGCTGTTGGGAGTCAGGTTTATGTTGGGGAGGTGTTTTTTAGACATACAAGTCAGTCTCATTGTATTCACAACCATCTGAACCACGTGACAATTTGTGAAGACTAAAATAAAACTTCAAATGGAAGCCAAACTACTGAATTCACAAGTAATTAATGTCAGCATATAGAGGAATAGTGTTCAACTCTGCCATTAGGTTATTAATTAAGTAGAACCGTAGAAGTGAGACATTGGTATAGTGTTGCATCAGCTGTGGATATAGACAAGCTAGTTGATGTATTACTTGGAATAGGAATTTAGAGCCTCCATTATCCTCAGGAAACAGATTATATATTTGTGAGCTTTAGAGGCTCATTAGCATTTAGCAAAATGCTGAAACTTGGTCTCCCTTATATTCACAAAGCAAGAGAACAAGATAGAGTAAATAACAATGGTTTTCTTACTCAAATTTAAAGTATTATCACATGCCGAACTTGCATAAAAAACAAATACACGGGGAGTACTCTGGAATTGCTCTCTCAACACGACACTGTTCAGAATCTTTCATTTCTAGTATTCTTCTTGCAACTACTGCATATGCCCTCAAGAAGAAAATATAAATGTATTGGATTCTGACATTGTATGAAAACTCCTATGCCTTTGATAATCTTGTACCGTTTTAATCACTAAACATAGATATTGGCACTTGCTAGATCCTTCATCCCCAGTTCTTTGTTTTTTTGGTTTTTTTTTTTTTTGTCTTATGCTCAACTTATGGTCAAATTGATACTCTGAACTTTTTCTATACTAAAAACTTGTATGATCTCACTATAAATTTTTAGTTATTGGATAGTAGAATAATCTAGGAGTAGGACAAGGCACAACAATTCCTTTTATGGATGAATCAAAGTTTAACAAATTGGCCATGGAAGAAAAGAAATTCCAGTCACCGTGGAAATCTTGTTTAGGTGGTTAAAATTAGAGAAGACCGATGGATTTGATGGCAAGAGAAAGGTAGAGATCTGAGGTTTGAATTAGAACCAGAAAAGAATATTTTATGGCCAAATAGGATGCTCATGAATAGAGATGTGAACATAATTGATGTTGTCATGATTGCTTTTGTATTGGGAATATTTGATCTATGCTTAGTAGTATTTTAGGATTTAAAAGTCAATTAGAATGCGAGGATAAGTAGCGGAGAATAAGAACACTTCACCCATGCAAGATTTGGGCAAATCCAGACAATTCTTAGAAGGATTAACCCTCTATCGAATAGAAGAACTAAATGCATTTTTCTAGCATGTTGATTTACAAGTACTAACAGGATTAGAATATGACACAAGGATTAGGAAGTTCAATAATTAAGAAATTCTCTGTACTGAGAATCATTCAGATTACTTAAGGTTTCATATAGAAACAAATAACTTTCAAATAACATTGAAGACCCATTAAAATCAAATAACTTCAAATTTCATCTGCTTTTATGAAAAAACATAAAAGCCCTCAACTCTGAAACACAAGAAATCCTAAAATTAAACATAAAGTTCAGAATAAACATTCCAAAATTGCCTCAATTTTTTCCATAGTTAAAATAGCAAAATTTTCCCGCATGTATGTTCTGCGTGAAATATCTGTTCATACACTGTTATAGTTGTACTGTATTGCATATGAATATCCAATTTGACAATGGATTGAAGTTTTACTCCCAGTAGAGCTATAATAAGAAATTGTGCTGCAATGCATGACTGAGAACAGTCATTACGTGCATCTGGATATGGTATTTCTTTCTTAAAGCATCTTAGCCAGGCTTGTCCCTATTTCTCGAACCTCCCCAGTATCTCCATTGCTATATGGTGTTGTGCCTCTGTTTTATGAAAAATACATGCACAGCATTCAGAAACTATAAACGGAAACAAAAAGTCAAAATGTATAGTTGTTTCTCAAGTCGCAAAATTGGATGGATGGATGGGAGCTATTTAATATTCATGTCACTTATTACACATATCTGGGCACCTAACTGTTTCTATTTGGCGTGGTTGGATCTTTTGCTTTTGTAGTGAAAGTTCCATCATGTACATGGTTGTAACAAACGTTGTGTATCTTATGTGTGACAGAAAACATTCTCCTGTATGGCTCATAATCTGAATGGATGTGACACGTAAAGATTTATATACGACAGAATTTATCTTGGAAGATTTACTCAGTCTCTGATTCATGTATCTAAAACATTTGTGTTTGAGCGCATACTCTGTAATATCTTACCCATGTGGATATTCTGCTTGAGAATTTGTCGTGCTGTTGATATCACAAGGCATCATGCCCATGATGATATTTCTTAGTATATGTTTTATTTGTTAATCACAATACCCGTTGTATTATGGTGTTATTTAGCAGCCAGTGCTGGCTTCCAAACCCCACATTCCCTTGGATGATTTGGTGTTGAAGATATCAATAGCTATTGTCCTTGCATGGAATATGTTGTCCATAAAATGCAGAATCTAAGATAAACTCGTATGGATTACAAGTCCTTTACAGACAGAATTTGTTCTCTCAGCTGCGTGCTACAATGTATCCTTATACTAGTTAGAATTGTATTTGTTTCTTATGCAGAGCATGTCATTATATTCTAAGTTTTGCTAGTGTATGCATAATATGATTCTTGCCCGTTGATGACTTGTAATGCATACACTTTCTTTTTTGTGATAAACTTCTATTATTCATATAAAGTGCAAGGTTTTTTTACCACTGCCTATTTTCATATCAAGTATTGGTGATTACTTCTTAATATTTACTGAATTATGTCCTTTCGACTAATTAAACTAAATTCTGTTTCTGTATGATGATGATAGGAGCGAATGGAAGCCAATAATTTATTTGCATCAAAAGAAGCTGAAGAAGAGGCTAAAAAGGAATCTGTCAAGACATTTGTACCTGGTGAACTTCCAAGCGATCAAGAGGCCCCAAAGGAGGAGCAAACACCCAAACCGGTTGCTCCCACACCTGAGCAAATCATAGCTATTAAGGTACATTCTTGTTTTTCTTTGTTTTCATTCTTCTCCCTATACAATCTGAGAACATTTATGATCTGCCTATAATAACTTTTGAGAAGTTGAGTAATGAAAATCGGGAGAAAAGTAGAGAATACATAAGAAGGGGAAAAAAAAAAGAGAGAAGAACCGCAAATTTAGAATCTCTTATTTTGTCATGACAACAATGAGATAAGAAAAATGTTTAAGAAAAGGAATGAACTCAACTGAATAAGATAGAAGGTTTATTTTCTTCCACATGATTCTAGAAAGTCGAATCCCCTCTCATCTTCTCTCACCGAAACCATCAACACTCTTTTAAGTTTCTTCCTCCTTTCTGTACTGTGCTTATATTTTTATTTGAATTGCAATAGTGTTTCTATTCTTCCTGTCTTGCCTCAACGCATACTGTACATTTTTAACGTTCTGATGATAACTGCAGGCTGCCATTGTGAATTCCCAAACTCTTGAAGAGGTGGCCAGGCTTGAAGAGGTAATCTCATTTGTCAATGCAATTGAATAATTAATAAATTTCAGCTTAAAATTATTTTTACTTTGCTCCTGCTGCTTTACCTGGACTAGTCTATTTATTCATTTCTAGGCTTGCATTCTTATTTCAAGCTTCTGAATCAGATCAGATTGATTCCATTATTTATTTGAATTTCTATAGGCGCTAAGGTCAGGCCAGCTTCCTGCTGATCTAAATATTGATGGTGATACCATGGCTAAAAATGGAGGTGCTCAAGATGACACAATGATAACTGATGCTGAAAATGAAGCAAATGATGAACCAAGAGACACCGAACCCGAACAGAAAGATGATGGTCCGGCTGAAATGGAACAGGTTGAATATATTGATTTGACCTTTATTTTCTTTTGTGACCTTTCCTTGTATACAACTGAGTGCCACTGTGATGTAGCTGCATTTACAAATGAATGGAATTTTCTTGATATTTAATCATGCTTTTGAAGTAGTGATTTGTTAAAGAAGTCATATATAAGCGCAACATGAGAAAACAATACATGAATTTATCACTAATTCTTTACCCGGAAAGTAGTGGTCTTATATTATTAGTGATCGGCACGGGAGTAAATCCGTTAGCTAATGGGCAATGGCGCCCAGTCCCAAAACATCAAACCCGAACAGACAAATTGTTGAATTGAATTGTACCGATCCCTGTACTCAGTTCCTGAGTCCTTGAATTAATGCTTTCTTGAACTCCTAGTTCTTTCTCTTTCTTTTTTCGAAGGAAGCTAACGTCCATGATATACTCTGCTTGATGGATTTGCTATTAGCTACCTTGTCGGTTAGCTTGTTTTATTGACCTAACAGTTTTTCTTGTGCACTTCTTTACTTTATTTCAGGAATAGTGTGGAGCGTTGAGCATTGAAAATGCACCGTGGATTGAGGTTGATAATGCTAGATCGAGGTCTCTGTTATTTGGAAATCCGCATATGATCTTGTCTGTAATGTAGATGTCATTTTCTGGTGTAACATTAAATTTGATTCATGCTAAGTTTTGTTAGAGGGGGTTAATTCTAAAACTATTGCTTGTTAGCACTTAAAGTTTGGAGAAGAAAATATTCAAAAAATTTATTTGTATCGACTTATGGTTATCAACCCGAATCTTTATGCCCCATTTTCTTTGTTATGGAATTTTTTGTATCAATCATACATGGAAGTTAGTTGGAGTTAGCGGCTCTCCCAAGAGTCGTGCTAATGTATGGAGCAATTTTCTAGTGCATTTTTTGCTCTATTCCTTCTTATTTGATATAGAAAGGGATCTCACAATGCTGCAAATGGGAGGGAATTACTTGCGATTCTAAGCAAAAATAACCGTTTGTAAATGATTGATTGATTGATTAATCAAATTGATTATTTTGAAGTTAGAGCTTGTCTGATAGCCAAGATTTTTTAACTTTGCATTTTGCCTTGTTTGATGCAAAACTTTTCCATGGAATTACTTTTCTTGATTTGCTTCACACGGGTGTAATTTTCTTGAATTTGGTGAGAATTGGTTTTTCAGCCAACTTTTTTATTTTTTATTTTTTTGACAATAGAAAGAAATTCTATCCACGATTGTAAAAGAAATTTCATTTAATGAACAATTTTTATGAAAAATGAAGTCAAAAGATCCAAAATTTCAATATTTTTCAGGTGGAAAATTATATCAATCAAATACAATTCTCAGTAAAATAATTTTTAGACAATTTAATTCCATGTAATTCATTTTCTTTCCACCTATTTTTCACCCTTGCAATCAATCGGACCCTTAGTTCTTTGTTCAAAATTTTACGATTTTTCAAGGCTAAGGCACCTTCAAGAGATGGAAAATGAAAAACTTAATAATAAGATCAAATAAAAAATAGTATTTTTTCTTTCCTTTCGTCTAATCTTTTTAACATGCCCCTTCTCTTTATTGTTAGTCATTTCTTTTTTCGCTACGATAACAAACAGTATTTGTTTTATGAGAAGAAAATAAAAAAATTATTAACCAAAGTGAAATTGAGTGATCGAATGTAGACAGATAAATAGGTAGATTCAATTTTTTTTAGGCTATGCATTCTAGCAAATATGACCAACGGTCCATAAATTTCTTCTCATTTTTTTTTTTAGGCAAGTATCAACGCACTACAAAGACAGCACGAGAGGAACTTTTAACTAGTGGCGAATACTACAAGAAAGACTTTTTATCTACACCTACTTTTCTTGAAGCCAAATGTTTGCATTTAAGCCCTGACATCTTCATCAATAATTCCTATCTCTTCATTTTTGTGGATCTGCTTACCTGCTTTTTCTAGCAGTTATGAGTAAAAAATCCCATTAAAAAACAAGAAAACACACACCCATTTGAGAAAGACACGAGCTTTTTCTTGTAATAATTTGTATATTCAAATGGCTGTGGCTATGGCTTCTACTGGGACTAATTTGGGGCTCTACACTAATCTGAAAGCATTGGAGAAGAATCCCAGATCAAGAACAGCTCCTTTAAGATGCTTTTTGGGGTCGGATTCCGCTCAAAAATCATACATTATTCCCAAAAGAAGGTAATACACACTTGGACCATTTAGTGGGAGTTAATTAATTATAGTCTGCAAGATTGGATTACTGAAATATGTTGAGTTTAATTATTGATTGTTTGCATTACAAGAATATTGATCTGTTTATATCTTAATCTTCATTTTGGGATTCAGAGATAGTTTAATTTTTATTGTTGTCTCTTGAACTTTTTGATTTTCTGTAGATATCTACTGTCAATCCAAGACAATTTGGAATATTATTTCATTTTTAAATTGATTTTTTTTTTGCGTTTAAAGTTAATTTACAACATTATCTACTATTACAATGTTAGATTTGATGATTGAAATCAATAAGTTTAATTATCTTTCCTGTTCAAGATTTGAATTTTTGTTAATTTACTCGTCAATGGATCATGTGTTTATTATCAGTTATTCACTGTCCTTTGATTACTAATACCCTTTTCCTATTCATAAAAATTATCTCTTTCGAACAGCTTTCTATAAATTGAGGCCTAGCTGTAACTTAACCTATGTACCAGCTAATTTGTCATTGACATTATTTAAATGAGTTAATCTTGAGAATTCTTTCTAACAACCCAAACATGGTCGCTCGTATAATTTTCTGCCTTTAAGATGAAGTACACAACTCAAGGCATCTGATCCATTTAGTTGCATTGTTAGAAGTGCTTTTACTTGATTTTCATTTTGTGTTAATTGCACATATTTCCCATGCACCAGATCATCAATTTTAACTTGTCTGAATATACCAAAAGCATCTCCTGCAACAACTGTGGAGGTATCAAATTATGTTGATCAATATAATATGTGAATAATGCTATCTAGCACTACTGGTGTTACACCAGTGTAGGTGGTGTTATGTGATGGGCTCTATGAAAGGTGAAATTAAATGACTCATTTGATTGTACTTCTCATTTAATGCCACATTATCACCACCCAAATGGATGATTTAACACTACTGATGTTAAATAGCATTACTCTAATATATATGCTTGTTATTAGCAAATATTCTTGTTGATTGTTGGAATGCACAAACAGGGGGAAAATTCTCAGGAAACTGGTACAGTTCCTACTCCCGTAGTTCTAATAGATCAAGATTCAGACTCTGATGCCACCGTTGTGGAAATTACCTTTGGAGATCGCCTTGGCGCCCTTCTGGACACCGTATGACATTATACCATTCCCTTTTTCAGTTGCTCAATCTTGTTGGATTTCAAAATAATCTATATTTGGTTATTTGCACTAGTTCTGCAGAATATATGCCATATCCATCGTATAACTGCTCTGGAATGTATTTCAGATGAAGGCGCTTAAAAATCTCGGATTGAATGTCGTCAAGGGAAATGTCTACCTCGATTCATCTGGAAAGCACAACAAGTTTGCTATTACTAAAGCGTAAGTTTATGCTCTAGATTCTTTCCTATTTGAGTAATTTTTGTATTTAGTAATTCTATTTAATTATCCTATTCTCTTCATTTGTAGAACTATATGGTTCAATTCTCTCTTTTTTAGATTACTTGGATTTAGATGAATTTTTTATTTCATAAACTTAATCTGTATAGTTTATTTCTCCCCATTCCCCGAAAATTTCTGGAATCTCTAGAATTTCTGAACATGTTATGTACTCACCAATTTGTGTGTCAAATTAGTCACCCATACTAGAAGGGTCCTGAAACTTTTATCAGCTTATGGGTGACATTTGTTCCTGTGATGGTGGGCTGGTGTCCAGTTTGACAGGTAGAAAGGTGGAGGAACCCGAGTTGCTGGAGGCAATTCGTTTGACAATCATTAACAACCTGCTTCAGTATCATCCGGTATTGTTCCTGATTAGTTGAAAAAAAAAAAAAAATTCTCTGACGGATTTTCATTACATAAATCTGTAATGGCTTTCCATGCAACTTTCTTAGAGATGTTGAATTGGGTTTTCAGGAGTCAAGTGCTCAGTTGGCAATGGGTGCTGCATTTGGTGTCATGCAACCAGATCACACGGTATAAACTAATTCATTATTTATTATATTCTCTCTCTCGGATGTGTCTATTGAGCTGTAATATAATCTTGGGCCAATTTTCTGCACATACATATATATAACCATTTGAAAACATAATGAGAGTTTGTTTTATATTGGTCAGTAGGATAATTGGTCAAGCTGGAATTATGTAGTATTGAACATGATTGGACTGTACACTGACAAATGAGCCATATAAGTGTAAAATTTGGATGATCCCAAAACATTATCTGTTTCGACCAAAGTCCATCACACGGAGAAAATGAGACAAGTTTTTATCAGAGAGAATATTATTGAACTTTTTTCCTTATTTAATCACTATTCTTTCCTGCAGGTTGATGTGGATATAGCGACCCGTATCAATGTTAAAGATGATGGTCCTGAACGAAGGTGAAACGCGTAATAATTCCTTGGGCTTGTTTATCATGAACTAAGCATAAATAGATAGCTGCTGAGTGGTGTAATAACTTGTAATAAAGCTTGTCATCTGGAGGGTTAATGCATAATTGATGCAATATTGCAGCTT
>CAIGRS010311978.1:0-21345 GCA_903798395.1 Fraxinus floribunda | reverse complement strand
TGAACTTAAAGTGGGATGAATATATGAAAAATGTGGATGAAAATAGCGGTAACCAAAAAATATACTCTAAAAATTATATTATAAAATAATGGGGTGGCTTAATTCCGCAATTTACCCTATTTACTGGTACATTGTTAATAATTAATATATGTTAGATTTCGATCGATAAAAAAGAAATTCCTGTTCTTGAATCACGAGTAATTCAGATTCTTCGATGAGTTCAAGAATCTGGCTAGGGTTTTGAGCAGCTGTCTGTGTGTATATTTAGACATACACACAAGCTTATATTCGATCATGGCACTGGCTACAATGACGCAGTCACTTAGGTTTATTCCTCCGGCGGTAGCCACCGGCGCTGGAAACTTCGATTCTCTGAATCGCGTTCTTACTGACCTCTGCACCCGCAATCCTAAGGTTTGTTGTCCTTTTTTTTATTTTAATAATGAAAAGTTCTGTGTTTCAGTGCGAATTTTAGTTCTTGAAATGTTTGAGAGAGACTAAATCTTAGGTTTTGTTTATAAGGATATTTTGTGTTCCTAAAACTGAAAAATTATAGCGACAGCCACAGATTCATATGCCTGCAACTTTAGCAAGAAATTTAACCTACTTTGATTCCATAACTAAAGAGACTGAAATTTTCTTACTTAAGTTGCTGATTGAATACTAATATGATATTCATATTTTATGGTATTAGATTTTTTGTTTAGAGTGTCTTGAATTGCTGATCCTTGTTCAACCGGTAATTCACTAGTGTTTCGGTCTTATCCTATGCATAGGATTGGGCCGCATTAGCATTGAGAAGACATGTAGAGGAATATGCTCATGATCTCAGTGGAGAAGCATTTTCCCGATTTATGGATCAGCTGTATGATCACATTACTAGTCTTTTAGAAAGCGATGAAGTCACTGAGAATATGGGTGCTCTGAGGGCTATTGATGAGCTGATAGATGTTACAGTTGGGGAAAATGCTGTAAAGGTTGCTAAAATTGCAAATTACATGCGAACTTCTTTGGAGGCAAAGCGGGAACCTGACCTTTTGGTTCTTGCAAGTAAAGTTTTGGGTCACTTGGCTAGAGCTGGTGGGGCAATGACTGCTGATGAAGTAGAACGCCTGGTATGTTGAAAATATGCTGTGTTTTTATGCATGATGGTCTTGTATTTTACAAGGGTATTTCTACTCTCGTCTGTGCAGGTGAACCTTGCACTGGAATGGCTTCAGGGCGATAGAATTGAATATCGTCGTTTTGCTGCTGTTTTGATATTAAAAGTAAGCCCTTGTTTGACCCACGTTATTTTTTTCATTTTCATTCTTCTACTCATTTTCAATCGCACATTCTTCAATAAAATAATATTTTCCATCACATCAATAACTTTTCCTTCTTTTTCAACCACATATTCCTCATCATATCACTTCAAAAAAATGCATTCTCTCATTTTTAATATGCACCAAACACACTCTAAGTTCACAATTTTTCCTCCCACTACTATCACTAATCTAGCTAGTTAGAAAATTTTGGAGTCCTAAGCTGCATGGAAATCTGCCAAGTTAGACAATGTTATTATTTTGAGGAATATACGTGTCCTATTTCTATGTGCTTGTTGTCTATGCTCATTTTTACACAATTCTCCCCCACCTCAGCTTCTTTTATTCTTTGGGTTGCTAAAGCTCACACTCACAATTAGGTCTTTACTCAGTTATCGCTTCCCCCATGACTAATATATTCATGTCTCGAGGGAAAACTCATTCTATAGAAGCATCAAGTATGGTAAAATAGTGGAAGTATTATAGTTTTCCAGTCTTTATAACAAAGACTATTGTCTGATGGAAAATTTTGTTGCCTTGCGTGATCTGTGGCTATCCGTAATGATGGTTGTAGGAAATGGCTGAGAATGCTTCAACAGTTTTCAATGTCCATGTTCCTGAGTTTGTAGATGCTATCTGGGTTGCATTGAGGGATCCAAAGCTGGATGTTCGAGAGCGTGCTGTGGAGGCATTGCGAGCTTGCCTGCGGGTTATTGAAAAGCGTGAGACTCGTTGGCGTGTTCAGTGGTAAGTTTAGCTTCATAATATGAAGCTAGTTCCATTTTACATTGAAAGAAACAAATTATGTGAACATGTAATTACTTTAAGGCTCATGTAGTTCCCGCCTCTCAAAGATGTTTGAGTGTGCCACTCGAGTTTGACATGTCTCGCCTATCTTCCTGTTCTTGTGCTTTACTTATGTTGTTTCCAACCAAAATACTTACTCTCTTCTAATTTTTTCCTGAGAGGGGGTCAAAAGAGTAAAGAAATTTTCATTTTGGGGTTAATTATGATGGATGAATTAGCTGGCAAGTTGGGTAGAGATTGAGCGAGGAAAATGACACACTGAGTTGGAATATAAGAGGGCTGAAACAAAGAAAGAATTTTTAGACAAATAGTTTGTTATGGAGAACAAATTTGGGGAATGAGTTGCTTTACCTTTGTTAGGAAGGTCTGGACTATTGCTAGGACTATGTGATGGGGTCAGTTAAGGTAACTGAAGAACTAGTTGGTAAATTCTTGTTGTCCATGAAACTAGAACCATCATTTGGTTTATAGTGGTATTTAGGTTTGTAAGGCCCAGATATGGCCCACGAGAGAAATGATATTCTGGAGGAGCTAATAGAGTTTAAGTGTCATTTGTTGTTTTGTTGGTCTGTAGGAGGAATTTCAGTGTGATCAGATTTTGGCATGTAAATTGCTAACTTCTAGAATACTCAAAAGCTTGAGATATGTTGATAGTTTGTTAAAGAACGTGGGTTGAAAAAGGTTCTTGTGTAATGAAAGTTGATCTGGTCCGATTTTAGGAAACTGCTGTGTAGCAAACTGGATAAATATTTGGAGATGGCATGAAGTTTCTCTTGAGGTTAGTCTCGAGATGGGAACAAGATTGTGTTAGATCACTTTCCAGTTACCTTAGATACTTCTGCTATCAAATGCTATTTAATTCCTTTCAAAGTTGGAAAAATGTGACGAGAGAGATTTAGCTTTTGCTTGGTCTTGCGGAATATGTGGATAATAAGTAAGTAGTAAATTGTGGGTCTTATGAACTGTGTAGATAAAAAGTTTGTTTGACTCGCTTAAAAAAGTTTTAGCTTTGACAAACATGCACTTGGACTAGGTTTTCTGAATTGGTGGAAGGAAAGCAAGATTCTGGGATGAGAGGGTTATTATTTCATTTCCAAAATGAAATTGTCAAAAAAAGAGCTCAAGATTTAGAACAAGGAAGTGTTTAGAGACTTGAGATTTTAAATAGAAAGCATATTGGTAAGATATTTTAAATTTAAATTAAAACCAATTGTTCACGTGATTAGAGTTGAAATGTAAGATTCCTGTTATTTCACATTTTAATGCTTCTGATGCTGTATTTGATTGATGTTCAGTATGTAAGCTTAATTGACTATATTAGCTCTAGGATTTTTGACGAAATGGAAAATATTGATCAATGCTGTGGTCAATTTTTTTTTTTTTTTTTTTCCGCATTTACGAATTATTAGCATGTACTTATCTTGGACTGATGTTTGCTTAATCTTGCTGTTGTCAGGTATTATCGCATGTTTGAGGCTACACAAGATGGACTGAGCAAAAATGCCCCTGTTCATAGCATACATGGTTCTCTACTGGCAGTTGGAGAACTACTGAGGTACACTGAGACAATAAGATTCACTAGTCATGATCCTGTTTCAAAATTTTGTCAATCTTAAGCAAGTTTTTGTATAAATTTATTAATCCCTTTGCTCTTTCAAGTTTGTATATGACAGTTCATTCTATCCTTTCCTCTGCCTCTTTCTAGGTTCAGCGTTCCTTGAAGTCAAATATTCAAGGACTTGAACCTTGTTGTTCCATGGCCTTAATTTTGTCAATAGGTTAGGTCTTGTTGGCATCTTTGCATTTTAAGTGACAAAGCCAATATAAATGATATGGGTTATTTTCTTACAAGTTCATTTTGGGTGGTAACTGTGTATGCTCTCTTTGGACAGTGAAAGCTGAAGCTTAGCCAATTCATCAAATTACGTTATGCAATTTTTGTGCATCCAATGTTTAGCACACGCATAAATTTTCTATTATAGTGATTTATCCTTAACGGGCAAGTACAATTTGTAATCTGACTGGGCAGGAACACAGGCGAATTCATGATGTCTAGATACAGAGAAGTTGCGGAAATTGTTCTGCGATATCTAGAGCACCGGGACCGGCTTGTTCGTCTCAGCATAACTTCTTTGCTTCCTCGAATTGCGCATTTCCTCCGTGACCGTTTTGTGACAAACTATCTGACGGTTTGTAAGATTTAGTTTTTGTTTTCCTCAATAAATCATTTATTTTTTACTATATTACATGAAATTTTTACATTCAGTTTGCTTCAATCTTTGGCTTATGACCTTTTCTTTCGCAGATTTGCATGAAGCATATACTTCATGTTCTTAAAATACCTGCAGAATCTGCTAGTGGGTTCATTGCTCTTGGTGAGATGGCTGGTGCTTTGGACGGTGAACTTATCAACTATTTGCCGACAATAACATCTCACTTGCGTGATGCGGTATGCTAGGCTAGCTAGGTCATTTGTTAATACTAGTGGTTCCCAACAGTAGTTCTTTTTTTGGGCTTTATGTTTGCACAATGACACTTCTGGTATTGTGTGAATCTGGCTATTATAGATTATTCTTCTGAATGTTGCTGCTTTATTTGTAGATTGCACCTCGTAGGGGAAGACCCTCTCTTGAGGCTTTGGCTTGTGTTGGAAATATTGCAAAAGCAATGGGACCCGCTATGGAGCCTTATGTTCGTAGTCTCTTGGATGCAATGTTTTTTGTTGGTTTATCCTTCACCTTGGTGGAAGCCGTCGAACAAATAACTATCAGGTGCTTGGGATAGAACTTTCTTATACGCTATCCTTTGTCCATTTGCATTCAGGATCTCTGACCTCTTAAGATTTTTCTGGTGCTTCAGTATTCCATCTTTGCTTCCAGCTATTCAAGAACGGTTGCTTGAATGCATTTCAGTAGTTCTTTCGAGACACCATCATGTTCAGTCAAGGTCGTCTGTTGTTATTACTCGGGCTAATAGCATAACAGCCAGTCAACAATTATTAGAACTTGGTGGTTCTGCTCCAGTTCAACTTGCTTTACAAACCCTTGCCCGGTTTAATTTTAAGGTATGTCCATTTTGGATTATCAACTTTGCTGCTTTATATTCTTGTCACTTAATATTGTGACTTCTGATGGACTAGGGTCATGATCTTCTTGAGTTTGCAAGGGAGTCTGTTATTGTATATTTGGAAGATGAGGATGGAGCCACACGCAAAGATGCTGCTTTGTGTAGCTGCAAATTAGTTGGAAATTCCTTATCAAGCGCCTCTTGTGCATCGTTTAGTTCCAGTAGGACTAGTCGTGCTGGTGGAAAGCGCCGCCGTCTAGTTGAGGAGGTTGTTTCTAAATAAACTGTATATTTTCTGCTTTGGGTTTTAACCCTTGCTGATAAATAGCTTGTTTGGGAGTGCTGAAATTATAATTTAAGCAGTTCCACATAATGTGGGGAAAAAGTGGGTAATATGTTGTGGGGTCCATTGAATGTGTGGATAAAATGTGTGTGTGACTGAATTAAATTATAATTTAAGCTTTCCCAAACCAGATAATGTTTCGTTGATAAAAAATCTTTCACTCTTGATCTACTAGCATATACCCCACGCATACCCATGGAGAGTTTTTTGTTTGGATCCAAGAGTTAACATGATAGAGTAATCCTGTTTTTCTACTGATTCATCTAGTCCACTGTCTCTTTAAGCAAAGATGTCGTCTATATTCATTGTGGGCTTCAACTCCTCTTTGCTGGACGCTGCACGAGCTAATGATTAGATAACCCATTTAACAAATGTTTCTCTGATTTGTCAAGGTTGCTTCTTTTTGGCAGATTGTAGAAAAACTTCTTATTACAGCCGTGGCTGATGCCGATGTTGCTGTTCGAAAATCCATATTTTCCTCTTTGCATGAGAATGGAGGACTAGATGAATTTCTGGCACAGGCTGATAGTTTGACTGCTATTTTTGCTGCTTTGAACGATGAGGTATTTCTCTATTTTATTGAAGTGCGGTTTTGTGCTCGGTGTGGGAAGGGTACTTTGGAAGAAAGGAGGTTCAAAAGTGGTTCTCAGGAGTTGGTTGACTGTTCATTCTTTGTTATTCTTAAGTTTCACTGAGTTATGAGTTTCAGATCTTCTTTGTCCAATTTTGACCTTTGGCGTATAACACCGATATTAAATACTTGCAGTTACTTGGGTATGGTCCTGCCAAGTGCTTTATTATGGAAGTTTGAGACTTGGAGAGATATTTGTGCAGAAAGTTTTTAAAACCAATGTTTTGGGAGGCTCAAGTCTTGTGGCTTTAGCTGTTCTATATTGCTAAAGAATGATAATATATCTTAAAGAATAAGATGGGAAACCTGGACGAAATAATTAACTAGAAAATTTGTGAACAATCTGAAAAAATAAAAAATGAAAAATGAAACTTACCCTGCAGCTTATCATTTATGTGAAGCTCAGTTTGAAAATTGAAACAGTGGAACATGGCCCTCAGTTTGCCATTTTATGAATTCTAAGTCATACCATCAGAGTGGTCTTCATTTCATGTTTTTCGAAAACATGACTTAATCGCATAATTTTCATGAAATTTCTGAAACCTAGTTTGTGTAAATGTTACAATACCTAGTTTTGAATTGGGTTTGTGGACTTTAAGAGTTTCCTTACTTTAAGGCAGGCTGGAGAATGATCCACAGAAGTACCTTTAATAAAGTATAATATAAATGTCTTAGTTTTTAGGTGTATGAATTATGTTTTCAAGAAGGAATGTCTAAATCTCAATTTCTGTTTCTTGCTACACCATGTGCACTTTGTCACTTTTTATTGCTTGTTTTAGGATTTCGAAGTTCGGGAGTTTGCGATTTCTGTTTCTGGAAGACTGTCTGAAAAAAATCCAGCATATGTTCTTCCAGCTCTCCGACGCCATCTGATTCAGTTGTTAACTTATCTAAAACAAAGGTGGTGTAGAAGATTTTAATTTATTGAATCTTTTTGGATACTTTTATTCATATGCTATGATAATATAGTGCTGTTTTATTCTTTCCTTTACCTTCCTATTTCTTTAGCATGTAATTTATTGGCATCAATGTCTGTGTTAGCAGTTCAGATAGCAAATGTAGAGAAGAAAGTGCAAAATTATTGGGTTGCTTAATTCGTAACTGCGAGAGACTAATACTCCCATACATTGCTCCAGTACACAAGGTTCAGTATTTACTTTCCTGCTCATGGTTTTATCAAGTATTTCACTTTAACTCATGTAGTTGTCCAACATTTCAGGTCCTTACTGCAAAACTCTCTGAAGGAACTGGGGTCAATGCTAATAATGGCCTTATAAGTGGAGTTCTTGTAACTGTTGGGGATCTAGCTAGAGTGGTAGGTGTCTCCATTAGAATTTTGCTTTTTCATTGCACTTCATCTCTGTGCTACTTTATTGTTTAATGTGCTCTTTGTCAGTATGTAAGCTGACTTAATATTTGATTTACTCTAGACAGACCTTTGATCCCTAGCTTATTTCTAATGTAATACGAGTTTCTGTTTTATATATGTTTAATGTGGCTCCTAAAACTGTTTCGGATGTGAAATGTATTTTGTGCTAGTCAATTGTTGGTTGGTTTTTCTGTTTCTCTTGTTATGTATGCATCACTTGTGCTCAATCAGAGCCTTAGAACATCATTTGCCTAAGTTGTTTTTAATAAATAAATACTGTTTTACTGTCTTTCGATAATTTGCAAGATACAGCTGTTAGGTCCTTCATCGTCCACATATATTTGCCTCTTATTTTCAATTGTAATGTGGGATTTTCTCCCATAAATGCGAGTTTATGAGATTTATGCAATATTGGGGAGGATGGGATTGGAAATATTTCTTCTTTCTTAAAATAGCTGCCGTAATTTGACCACCACAAATGCGGCTAGGTAAAAACTGCAGATACCAGTATTCCTAAGACTTTACCACTTTTATGTCTTTTTCAATTATAAAGTGACCGATAGCCCTATCTTTCTCTCTTCAACCCATCACGGGTGCGTAAGGTTGGGCCATGTCTTCCATCTTAAATACTATAAACTTCTTTTAACTAGGGGAATGTTGATATGTGTAGAAAAAGTTTGTTGGATTAACCCGTGGATTGTTTGATGGAATTCACTCTTATGATATATTCTTGTTCATGCTTGAGAGAATGGAAGAGAAGTTGTTCAATCTTCACTCTTCTCTTCGTTTCCATATTCAGGGTGGCTTTGCCATGCGGCAGTACATTCCAGAACTTATGCCAATGATTGTTGAAGCATTATTGGACGGAGCTGTTGCTGCAAAACGTGAAGTGGCTGTTACAACTCTAGGTCAAGTGGTACAAAGCACAGGGTATGAATTTCTTTTGATTTTATTATCCTTTTTTCCTTATGGTTTTTCTTTTGTTTTATTCGCTGTTAAATGCTCGAGTGTTGGAGGTCGATGGTTACTTTATTAATGAGTTGTGCAACTTTTTTGTCTCTGATATTTTATTCAATTAGACAAAGCAATAATACCTTGATTTGTTTGCTGAAGCCACTATTCTCTAGAAGCTTTCTATAGTTCTGTAGCACAGTCTTCACAGACTGTTATCTGATTATTAAAAAAATCATTGAAGATAGAAAATATATTGACAAAACTTCGTTTGGATGGTTTCACAGGTATGTTATAACTCCATATAATGAGCACCCACAGTTACTTGGTTTACTTCTAAAACTGCTTAATAGTGAGCTAGCATGGTCCACAAGACGAGAAGTTTTGAAGGTAGCTGAAATCAACTGAATGACCTAGATTTTCTTTAGGATAATATTTTTCAAATTATGCTTGTTGATTTATAGGTTCTTGGGATAATGGGTGCTTTAGACCCTCACATGCAAAAGCGTAATCTACTAAGCTTGCCAGGGTCCCATGGCGAAGTTGGCCGTGCAGCCAGTGATCCTGGTCAACATATTCGGTCAATGGATGAACTACCAATGGATCTTTGGCCATCGTTTGCAACGTCAGAAGATTATTATTCCACAGTGAGACTTGAATCTTAACTCTTAACTTACTAAGCAAGTAGAGCGACTTGAATTTGAAATCAAAGACTCTACTTGTGCTTTTTTTAAACCTCATTTTAATTCAGGTTGCAATAAGTTCTCTCGTGCGGATTCTTAGAGATCCTTCACTGTGTAGTTACCACCAAAAGGTGGTTGGATCTCTCATGTTCATTTTCAAGGTTAGTTCAATGTTGGGAATGATCAACTTATCGTGATGATTGTTTTTGTTCTATTAGCAATAATTCTTATGGAGCGCTTCCTGTTTCTTCTCCAACTTCTTTTCGTGTCATATTTTCTTTATGATCACTTATGCTATTGTGCATGGATTTTAATTTTGTTTTATTTCTTCTGCGAGATAAGTCAATGGGTCTTGGCTGTGTTCCTTACTTGCCCAAGGTCAGTATATATTTCCTTGCAATGATGGAAGAAATGAATATTTCGGCAAAATACTTAAAATTTCTGATGTTTTATATTTATTGTTAGGATTATACTGGGATTTGGTTATGAAATTTTAAAAGTGGCTCTATTTTATTTATCTTAAATTTGAATGATGCCTACTGCCATGGTGATAATCTAGATGCTGATTCATATGTTCTTGTTCACTGAATGAAATTTGGCTCTGCACTCATTTCATCTTCAGGTTCTGCCTGATTTCTTTCATATGGTTCGTACATGTGATGATGGTCTTAAGGAGTACATTACATGGAAGCTTGGAACTTTGGTTTCTATTGTGCGCCAGGTGTTTACTTATGGTGGATTTTTTTGTCATATAGCTAGTCATTTCTTGTGACATCCTTTATAAACGATTCTTGTGCATGTACAGCATATCCGTAAATATCTGCCAGAGTTGTTCTCTTTGATAGCTGAATTATGGTCATCCTTCAGTCCACCTGCTGCTAACCGATCTGCTCATGGATCTCCGGTAATGAGCTTTTTATGGACTAATTGTTGATGGTTTATTATTACATTGTGTCGAATATTGATACAATATTATGGTTTTCTGGGCTTGTGATATTAGATCCTGCATCTGCTTGAGCAACTTTGCTTGGCACTCAATGATGAATTTAGAACTCATCTCCCTATTGTTCTTCCATCCTGCATTCAAGTCCTTAATGACGCCGAACGGTTTAATGACTACACTTATGTCATTGACATTCTCCACACTCTTGAAGTTTTTGGTGGTTGGTATCTGGTGTTAGGTCATTCTGTATGCTTCATTAGTATCTTAACACATGGCTTGAAATCTCTTAACTCGATCACTGCAGGGACATTGGATGAGCATATGCATCTACTTCTTCCTGCATTTATTAGATTGTTTAAAGTGGATGCTTCGGTAGATGTGCGGCGTGCTGCTATTAGGACCCTGACAAGATTAATTCCCTGTGTGCAGGTCAGCATTGAAATTCTTATCAGTTTTCGTCTGACTAGAAGGCATTGGAAAAATATATTTAAAATTATCCATCACTTGTTCCTTTTGTATTCACCAGGTTACAGGTCACATATCAGCTTTGGTGCATCACTTGAAACTTGTATTGGATGGGTCAGATTTCCCCCTTGATCCTTAACACAAATGCATTTTGAAACTCACTTTAAAGAAACTGAAAATGTCTTCCCTTCGAGGACACACGACCTTGGACACCATAGGCTTGTCTTTGCCATGACTTTACACCTAAAAGAGTTGATCAGCACTCGATCAATTTTCTTTTGGAACATTGTTGAGCGATTGACAGTAATGTGTTAGATGGTGGCACGTGTGGTCTGCTATCAGCATACTGCTTTGCTCTTTTAGATTTCCACATAATTGAAGCCAACTACAGATATAATTGTGCACTAAAGAAATTCCTTTAGCATTCATAGGTAACTATGTTTTCTTTTGATGAAAAATAATTAATTATTAGAAGGAAAGTACATAATAGAGGACAACATGTTTTCGATTACATTGAAACAGAAGCATATATGGAAATCAGACAGCCAACGCTATCCTAGCATGTTGTGCATCTTTTAAAGCTTAACTGCTATGATGCTCGGATTCGGGTATGGGTATCGGGTACGGGTACGTATCTAAGTGTCAAATCTTTTATTTTCTAAAATGTAGGATACGGGGATATGACTAAAAAGAGTCCAAATTTCGGACATGGGTACGTGGGTACATCTTTCAAACTTCATTTTTTTTTACTAATTCAGGATGTCATTTTGAATAAACCAAAATTAATTATTCACAATAAGGAAATGAGTATTTAATAAGGGGTTAAAGACGAATAAAATAAAATTTTAGGGTTTAATTTTCAATAATGAGAATTACTAAATATTATATAAAATAGAAAATGAGGAATTTAATTGTAATTTGGGTTTAGTAGAGCACTAAGTAGGACTGTATGGAGCCTACTTTCATTTATACAAACGAAACCCTGAACTACCGATAGAGAGAGAGAGAGAGGAGGAGAAAAAAAAAGAAAAAAAAGGGAAAACTTAGCATTGTAGTCTTTCTCCATCTTCTCGGCAACGACGTTAGGTTTATATAGAGCAATAGTGGGAAAGAAGAAAAGGAAATGAAGAAAAAAAAGAAGAAAGAAGAAAAAGAAGGAAGAAGAAGTAAAAATGATGAAGTGTCCGGTTGAAACTCGGAGGATCCAACACATATCCCATACTCATGTCGTGTCGTGTCCGACACAGGTACTTCAACTATTTCGAAGAGTCCGAGCATCAAAGCTTAACTGCTGATATGGAAATCTGCCTCGTCTAAAATGAAGATAAGATTAGAACTTTTTCGCTAGAGCATTCATATGTCAATTTGTGATCATGAGATGTTATCTACCCGTCAGTTTGTGATCATCTGATGGTATACTTCCACGAACTCTTATCGTCCCGACTTCCTCCAAATCCCCAAGACTGTAAGCAAAAATTTAGGTAAGGATGCAGCTGGAACTTAGGAATCCTTAATGCCAATGTGATTAAATAAGATTACGGAGATCGTCAAAAATTACGATTATATTATCATTTTAATTGTACTATATATAGATAGATTGCTTTTACTATATTTAGTTATGATTTTGGTTCTATATAATGAGAGACCTCTCAGATAGAGGGGCATCGAGTTTTATTGAATATTATTGACATGGTATCATAGCTTTTTCCTTAGAATTTTCTCTTGTTTTTTTTCTCTTGTTTTCTTGGTTAGGTTTTCGCAAGGCGGGAGGAGCTTTTTGCTCCTCCCATCCAATCTTCGTCAAATTGAATCAATTGTATCTATTAACTCACACAGTTGGAACCCATCTCAAAATTACAAAACCCTAACACTTTTCTCCCTGTGCACTATCGCATACTACAATTCCAAAATCTGTAGAGAGAGGGAAAAAACCCCACCATCCACTCTACACAGCAATGGCGTCGATAGCAGGTTTAGACTTTAGAGCTCTAGATTTTGGTTTTTCCTTTCTGTAGCTGCTTTTTGTTCTTCTGCTCATTATTTTTTTCTACAATCTTTCTTCCTCTGTTTTGGTCTTCATCCCGTGTGATGTGTAAACTTTGCCATTTGCAATCTTCGTCCAGGACGTATGCTTGTCGTCAATTGAGTGGTTGACGGGGGCTAAAGTTCTTGCGGTAGATTCCTGTGGTGGCTCTCAAGTTTGGGTTGAGGTTTGAAAAGCAATTCATGTGGGCTGTCATATTTTATTTTAGTCGTTATTTGGCTATTATTTCGTGGAATTGGGCTACTAAATTGATGTTTGGCCAACTTCAGATGACTTGTGACTTTATTAATGGGCTACAGATTTATTTGTTTCGTAGTGAGCTACTGAATTAGTTTGTTGGGGCTGCTCAATTAAATTGTTTGGGTTGTTGAATTAATTGTTTTTGGGCTGATTTTGGGTAAAATTTGTTTGGACAGCAATCTAGTTTCTTTTGTGGGGTGATTGGTTTGGGCTGTTATTTCACTTGGGCCGTGATCTATAATTGATTGTTGTTGGGTTATTGATTGGTTGGTTTACTTATTGATTGGACAGAGATAAAAACATATTTTTTTTTTTTTTTGGACTTAAGTTCATTTGGTTGGGCACGTAGCTTTGTTGGATTACTTCAAAATTTAAGGCTTATTTTCGACACAGACGGCTTTATCAAGATTAGATGTTGTTTGGGCTTTGACTAAATTTTCTTCCCTTTCTGTGGTGCTTCGTGGGTATAATCGCAGAATAATGGTATTTTTTTTAAATTTGGGAGTGCAAACTGTTGGTTGCTCAAGAGATGAGCTAGTGTTTTAGTTTCTCGGAAGATGATCATCTTTATTTTTGGTTTCTCGGAAGATGATCATCTTTAAGTTTTTGGTGTAGGCTGTTTTGAGGGATTTCTTTCACCTGCTTTATCTGGAGTTTTGGTCGATGTTTTGGCTCTAGAGCTTTTGTCGGAACTTGAATTATGTGTTCGACTAAGTTCTCCTGACAGATAGAGCTCACCGTGTGTGTATGCACACTTCGTGAATTTCTTTTGGAAATTCTTCTTAGGGAGTGTGAGTTCTCTAGAATATCTTTGGAGTGTTCATTGTTGGATACTGTACTATTTGTTGTTGTGGGTCTCTCGTCGGCACTAATTTTCGTGGATGATTGTTCTGATTTGGATTTCTACTTCGTGGGCACAAATATTGTCACTTTCGTCCGTTCATGATTACAAATTGATGCTTTTACCAACATAAATTTGAGGGGGGATGTCAATGAGATTGAATAAGATTACAGAGATCATCGAAAATTACGATTACATTATCATTATAATTGTATCATATATAAATATATTGCTTTTACTATATTTAGTAATGATTTTGGTTCTATAGAATGAGAGAACCTCTCACATAGAGGGGCATCGAGTCTTATTGAATATTATTGACACTTAAAAATATCAAGCAATCTCCTCCAAAGATGCTTGGCAAATGTGCAATGCTAAAATAGGAAAAAGTGTTTCTTTGCTCTCCAAGCTCTTGACAAATATTAAAGGATGGGGATGTGTTGGGTATTCATTCTCTTGACAAATATATGCCCTAAAATGTTCATTCCTTAAATGAACACAGATCATTTGTAGATAGAAAAGAGGGAGTCATTTGATATAATTAGATGAGTTTTTTTAGATAGACAAAAAGTTTTATAGCTTCTATTTACCACACGATAGGTCATTGTAAATTTCTGGTAAAAACTCTATTAGTTGAATTCTACCAGCAATAGCTGTCCCAACTTCTTATACTAAGTATCTGTTTTGCAGAAAAAGTGATGAGCTTAAAATTGATGCTGTTGATGCATTATGCTGTTTAGCTCATGCTCTTGGGGAGGACTTCACTATTTTCATTCCATCCATCCATAAGCTTTTGCTGAAGCATCACCTACAAGTATTTTTTTTATCTCAATATGTTTCATCTCTCTTTCATTTCTAGTTGTCGAAGTTCTGTAGTTTGTAATAATTTTCATGTATATACTTCATTTCTGTCTACCAGCATAAGGAATTTGAAGAAACTCAAGGTCGCTTGCAGAAACGGAAACCATTGATCTTTGGGAATACAGCTGCTCAAAGACTAAGTCGGCGGCTTCCTGTGGAAATTATTAGTGATCCTTTGAGTGATACAGAGAATGATCATCGCAAAGGGGGAACAGACATGCAGAAACAACATAAAACTCATCAGGTACTTTATTTTTTTACCTATGAATAGCTTAAACAGTTATGTAAATTAGCCATTGCAGATAACCTATTTTGACTTGCCGAAGAAAGTATTCCGTCTGATGATTATGAGCTGTTTGAGTCAATTATTGAACATTAAATGCTTTCCAAGCACAGTATATTACTCAGTTCCTTATTCGTTCTTATGACTTTTAAAACGATAAAAGGCAGTATTTTGTGCCTATTACTGATCCCAGGACCTGCTTTTTTTGGAGTTTCCAATTGCATCAAGAAAATGAGAATATTTATCATGATGCTTCCTGACGATATGCTCAGAAAAATCAGACTAATACATTGACGACGCTGGAAGTTCTCATAAATAGTACGAGTGTTAAGAATACGAACTTGTGGCGTGGATAATGAACTTTGGTTCTTTTGTACTTCTTAATTAATACAATTACTGGATAAAAGTTTTGAAAGTTAAACCACCGTAGGTATATTGAATATTGTTAATATGGTCCTTTTGATTTTCTCTCCCCCCCCCCCAACCCCACTTCATTTGATTACCGTGACTAAGATGATTAACATATGATTTGGTTCCCTATACCCCCTCTTCATTTGATTACTGTGACTAAGATGATTAACATATGATTTGGTTCCCTATAAGATTGTTTGACGTGTTTTTTTTGTTCTCTTTTTCCATTTTTCATAAAAGAGAGACCTAGACTATTAAGTAGCCGGTGCAATTTCCATACAGGTTAACGATGTTCGATTGCGGACTGCTGGAGAGGCTTCTCAGCGCAGTACTAAAGAGGATTGGTCAGAGTGGATGAGGCATTTTAGCATTGAGCTTCTGAAGGAATCACCTTCACCGGCTTTAAGAACTTGTACCAAACTTGCACAACTGCAGGTATCTATCAGGGATTCTTACATTTATCTTGCTGGCCACCTCCATCCCACCCTCTCCTCTCTACCAAACCCATCAATCCCAACCCAACAGGCAGGCACAGTTTTCCTATTATCAGGTTTCTAATATTGTGCTTTTGCAGCCTTTTGTTGGGAGGGAGTTGTTTGCAGCCGGTTTCGTTAGCTGCTGGTCACACCTACACGAGTCTAGTCAGCGGCAGGTAGTAAGAAGTTTGGAAACGGCATTTTCCTCACCAAACATACCTCCAGAAATACTTGCTACACTTCTGAACTTGGTATGGCTTCTTTTCATTTTTTACCTTAAGTGGAGAATTCTATACATTTTCACACTTGCATGGCCTTTCAGAAATGTGATACCTATGCTGTTTAGGGTTTTGGGGATTGGGTATGAAGTTATTCATTGAAAAGGTCTATTCCCTAGGTTGGTTAACTTGACATTGTGGCTGTAGATGACTAAACCAGGTATAAATTTGAATTTGGAGAATTTTGACAACTCGGACCAAACAAATTTAATTTCACGCAGTTTTGTTGTTATGACCTTGGGAAAAATTCACTGGGTACAGATGGCATGAAGATTTCATCGTCAAGCTGTGTAACATTTGATGGAAAAGAAAGTTATTTTTAGCTTTATGATTTGCTTTTATGAAAGTAACACTTGAAATGGTTGTAGATAGTGAAATCTAAACCATAGGTGAAAGTCTTTCCTGAATGTGTGACTGCTATTTGCTTCTGCTGATCAGTATGCAAAATGACTTTCCCAGGCTGAGTTTATGGAACATGATGAAAGACCCCTTCCTATAGATATCCGTCTACTTGGTGCTCTTGCAGTAAAGGTTGGCTTTTCCTGAAGGAAATTTTGGGAAATCTACTTACAACTATGCGTCTACACTACTTTGTGCACAAAATCTTTTTATTCCTACATTTTTTTTTTTCAGTGTCATGCATTTGCAAAGGCTCTGCACTACAAAGAGATGGAATTTGAAGGCACACACTCAAATAGGATGGAAGCAAACCCTGTTGCTGTTGTCGAAGCACTCATCCATATAAATAATCAATTACATCAGCAAGAGGTCATTGTTTTTTAGTGTGTGCTTCATATCCTCACTTAATTCGTAAAACAAATCATATCATTAGGTGGGTTATTTTTCTGTGTCTAGGCTGCAGTTGGGATATTGACCTATGCTCAACAACATTTGGGAGTTCAACTGAAGGAGTCATGGTACCTCTGCTATCCCTTAATTACAACACCATTTCCTTCTCAAGAATAAATCTGATATGCCTGTGGTTCAATTACTACGAAAATCCTTTTTATCATATAAACTGTTGCATCAAGGTATGAAAAACTTCAGCGATGGGATGATGCTCTCAAAGCTTACACTGCCAAAGCCTTGCAAGCATCAACTCCACATCTTACTTTGGATGCAACTCTAGGTTTGTATCTCTATTCACACTTGAGAACTAAGTGAAAGCTATAGCCCTTGTTTGAGCCCCATTTTATTTTTTATTTTTTTGTCAAAATGCATTTTAGAATAGTGTTTTGTTGGAGAATGTGTGATAAAAAAAAGTAGAGAAAAGCTTTTGATTTACATGTAAAATTATTTTATAAGAAAATGAGTGGTTGAAAAAAAAAATGAGGGGCTGTTCTCTTTGTTTTTCAGTTTTTCGTTTTGAATTTATTTTGGGTTTTGGGTTTTGAGCGTCCATTTTGAGATTGTTGAAAATGTTTTATTTTTGTCATTTTAAAAAATTATTTTCAAAAATAAAAAAGTGGAAAACTTGTTCTTCCCCCCCTCTCTCGCGTCTCTTTCTTCTTCCCCTCATCTCTGTCGTCTCTCTCTCTATTGTGTCCCTCACTAGGCCGCTGGTGCCGAAGACCAAGGCGGAGCTGTCGTGGTGGTTGGGTGCGTGGTGGTCGACGGTTTTGGGTCGCGGTTGTGGCTGTAGCGGTTGTGTGCGGTGGTTTTGGGTGTGTTGTGCGACAGTTTTGGGTCGTGGTTGTCGCGGTGGTGTGCAACGGTTTTTTTTCTTCTGCTATTGTGGCGACGTCGTAGCGGTGGTTTTGGGTCGCAATGTCGCTGGCGGTGGTTGTGGCTTGGCAGTGGTGTGCAACGGTTTTTTTTCTTTTGCTGTCGTGGCTATGCCGTCGGCGGTGATTTTGGCGATGCAGCAATGGCGGTGGTTTTTGTGGGTGGAGTAACTGAAGACAGGCAAAACGCGTTTTGAAAATTTTGGCTTGGTTTTAACTGAAAACACCCGAAACGATATTTTTTACGTTTTCGATTTTCTTTGTAAATTTTGAACTCGTTTTCGGAAATTTGTTTTTGAAAATAGGTAAGGAAACCTTGTTTTAACTGTTTTGAAAAATTGAAAACAGGAGATGGGATGAAAACGGCAAAGAGAACAGCCCTTGAAATTTTTGAAAAATGGGAGCTGAACATACTCATAATGTTTTTCTTTTTCTTGAATGCTATAATGTTTTACTTTTTCTTGAGTTCATGTTTACTGCATGTTTATTCCTCGCAACAATTTCAAGGCACAAGGATAAGTTGACAGTGTCATCAGAAATGTAAGAATGTTGATCTGGTTACCTATTGCATTTCCTTGTCAATTAGTGCAATTGTTTGAAGTGACAACGTGGTGTTTATTTATATAGCTACATCACAAGTGGCGGAAGTTTTTCTTAGCAGTAGTTAAGTACTTCCATTTTTTCTTAAGGCACATGGTTTGTTGAGTGTTTTTGAGAATTGTTTGGTCCAATACGGCTTGACACAACACTCGTGAGACTCGGACATGCTACTTTAGTAAGGGTATCCATGCTTTATTTGTTTTACACTTTAAGTACTTCCATTTTAATATATAATTAGTTTTACATTATATTACGGAGTCCAGCGTACTCTGTTGCTCGGACTCTACATTTTTAGGAACTACTTGGGTCGGACATACAACATGGATAAGGATATGAGATCCTTCTCGAATCCTTTAAATTAGAAGAAGATCGTTTATACCTTTTTTGTTATTTTAGTATTGTAACTTTTAAATTGTATTTCAAAATTCTAATGAAGTATTGCAATTTACAATTTAATTTGTTATATATTTACAACTAAGCATATATAATATTGTCTCTCCAAGAAATTCATGTAAAATTATCTGTATATAAATTTCTAAAGTAATTTTGAGTTTATAAGATGTACCCATGTACCTATATCTAAATTTTAGATCCTCCTTAGCCATATACCCATATCCTTGATTTTTGGAAAAAAGATCCGACTCCTAGATGTGTATTAACACCCTCCTCCTAGCCAAGCAACATATACTTTGCTAGATCTTTTCTTCTTTTCCCTAATTTTAGAATGGATTATTTGACATCTTGTTGTCAAGTGCTGGGGGGTTATTAATGGTATTTACTGAAGTGATCCCTCTGTGATGAATCCATGCTTTATTTTCCTTTATAACTTTTGGTCTTCAGAAATGATAATTTATTTTCTTACATTTTTGTGCTTCTGTTAGGGCGGATGAGATGCCTTGCAGCTCTTGCTCGGTGGGAAGAGCTTAATAATCTGTGTAAGGAATATTGGACACCTGCTGATGCAGCTGCTCGACTGGAAATGGCACCAATGGTTTGTTTTTGGCTTTCAAATAATAGATACTCTAGATGAGCTATGAAAAATATGTTACCTTTCCTTTCCAAACCACCTTTAAATTCGAATTCTTCTTCCATACATGGAAGCTTGTAGTAACTTAACAATGATTAGAACACTGAAACCAAATACATTAAATATTTTGGTGCACATCAGTTGAAAATAATGACTTTTACAAATTAAACAACTATTGTAAGTTTTTTTACCGCAGTCGACCACGATTATTACTTTTCTTTATGATACCCTTGATTCTAAAAGCCCATTCAGCAACTAGAGGTGATAATGTTTGTGGACTGATGGAGTGTTCAATTTCATTTCAGTCGATTCCTTAACTAAGTGCCTGTTGTTATTTACCCAGGCTGCTCGTGCTGCCTGGAACATGGGTGAGTGGGATCAGATGTCAGAATATGTTTCTCGACTTGATGATGGAGATGAAACCAAACTTCAAGTTTTGGGAAATACTGCTGCTACCGGTGATGGTAGTAGCAATGGGACATTTTTCAGGGCTGTTCTATTAGTTCGTCGTGGAAAGGTATCCCATCAACTTATTTTCTTGTTTAGTAAGTGTACTAATATAAAATTCCATTCTTTTTCTTCTTCTTTGGAATATTAGTATGATGAAGCCCGAGAATATGTTGAGAGAGCAAGGAAATGCTTGGCTACAGAGCTGGCTGCATTGGTTAGTTTCTCCCACCCCTTTCATCATTGCTTCTTTGCAACACAGGTAGCTTTTCTGTTTCACTGTTTTTTCTGTAATATGTGGCTTTTCTTTTCATCAATTGAACACCTCAAGGAAAAAAAACGAAAAGAAAAAAAAAATCTTTTCCTTGGAGCTATTGATATAACATCAAATTTTATGCACTTGCTATCATATCATAACCAGTATATGGGAGAAGGCTTCACCTTCATGTAACATTGGCGAAGAACATTAAGTGGTTGAATCACAGTAATAGAGCTAGGGATCGGGTCATTCATGAGTCCTCTCTTTACTGTGTGTGGTGTCAAAATAGCATCTAGTAGCTCGTTGGCTGAAAGTAATGCCTGGTATGCCCTTTCATTATGTATGTAAGAAACAACCTTTGACTTTATGCGACGTAATATAATAAAAGCAACCCTCAGCCTCACCTCCTTGCTCAAAGCTCCTTTATTGTATAGTAAGGGCTTGCGCCTCTGGCTTTTCACAGTGTCTCACCTTTATCAGCTCCCTTGCCTTTGCTTTGTTCCAGTGGTACACTTAGTTAAGCTACCTTTGTACCGGAAGCTGGATCATCCAAACCAGCAATGGCCTGGAGCTCTCTTCTCTCAATGCAAAAAAGCTAAATTTAAATCAAATTTGGGCCTGACTGCATTTAAAGTATTTATAGATTATTCTATAAGGGGCTTAGTCTGAAAATGTTCAATTTATATATAGTGTATTGTAAGGGGCCTAGTCTGGAAATGGTGAAAAAATCTGAACCAAAAACAGATGCTGCTATACTTGAGTTAAAAAAATTGCGATACTTCAAAACCATGCAATGGCTTGATTTGGTACATTAAAGATTTTTATACTTAAAACAATGCAAACTTGAAGTCATCTTAATGGAGAATGTGCAATCGATGAAAGGGTTAGTAGAAGGAACTATGAACAGGATAATCTCAAAATTCGCATAAGCTCTGATGCAAGCTTCTCTGCAATGTCTTGCAACCTAGTTTCGTCTTAAGCTGAGTCTTAGATTAGGCTAAAAACCCTATAAGTTAGTGTTCCTCTTATTTTCTTACATTTCCGTGGAACCAAGGTTTAAAAAGGCGAAACTAAATACTAAGGCAATTTTTCTTTATGAGGCGAGGCGTAAGCAAAAAAACAAAAAAATTTAAGTAAAAGAATTATAAAAAAATACAAAAAAATCAAAGTTGGAGCATATAAAATGGATACATGAGTTTTAGAGTTTATACAAATGTTGGATGAAATCGTGTGTGTTAATTATATAAATCAAAACATTTATAAAATTTATAATTTTCAGATGTGTATATGAA
>CAIGRS010311969.1:0-12345 GCA_903798395.1 Fraxinus floribunda | reverse complement strand
TAAATTGACAAAAAAAAAAAAAAGGGATAAGGGAAATGGATTAAAGAGAAGGCAAAAAAAGGTGAAAAGAGAAAAGGTAGAAATAGACTAATTTGTCTGGATCTAAAAGATAGGGTAACAGAAATAAAAATCATGATTGAATTACATAGTTAGACTAATATTTAAAAAAAAAAAAAGTTGATTAGCATTCTTTGCATGAATGCTCAACATCTAGGTAGAGCGAATTTGAGAAGACATGGATGGGTTGATTTAGACAACACAAATTCAACATCAAATTTTTGTCAAGCAATATGTAATGGTCATTCATTGAAACATGAATAAAAATGTGAAATAGCAATTGGAGAATTTCAGATTGAAGTCAATAATGAAACGAGAATTTGGACTTTGAACTAACCTATGCTTTGGTGCTGATGGGGGTAGTACTACTTAGCTAATGCTAATCAGTCAAAAAAGATATACATGAGTGGAAGATAAAGAGGCATACTTTGTACCGAGGTGGCAAGCAGCGCATAAGTTTCACACGCAAGCATAATCCAATCACTGTTGCCATGCTACAATGTTCAACTGTTGGAGTAAATGTGACCCTGAAGCATTTACATTTAATGAATAAAATGACTCGCATAGCCAAATTCATGTAAAAACACACCAAAAAGATCTATGTACCTCACATGACTTTTCGTGTCATCCACTTCAACTGCATCTTCTGTTATGACCTTCAACTCTTCCAAAGAATAAGGGTGCTCTGGATCTTTTATGTCTCTAATATGATGTAATACTGTTAAGAAGTACAAAAATTTCTATGCACTGGGCTTCCCCCACATAATCTCACTTCATAAAAAAATAATTTTTGGATTACAAGATAATCTCCAGAAAAGAAAATGTATAAAAATGAATGAATAGTAAAAACAAACAAATGCTATAGATGAGAGATGTCTTACTTTTAGAAAAATATACTATAATAGTTATTGACCAATAAGCAGAAAATGTGATCTGTGGTTCAGACTATATGCAGTTAACAGATTTCAATTGTTACAGCTAGTGAACAAAAATACCACAGCTTACTCCAGCATAATAGAAAATTCAATTTACGAAGCAAATAGAAACAGAACAAATTCATATGAATGATTTGTTTTGTTTACGAAATTTAGCGGAAAAGAAATTGATTCTGAAGCCTTTTCAAGTGTTAATATCTTCAAATATTATTCAACCGAGGCATAGTATAAATAGAAAGATGTATTTAGCAATAAAGATGCATTACTCAAAAGAGCTCATGTCCACTATGTAGTTCATGCGTGAACAAGAAAACAATCCATTATACTACAAAACACTTGAATTTGACACCTATAAAACGTCTCATGTATCAAACTTTGTAATCACAAGAAAACACAACAATGGGGAAAATATACAGACAGACACAGAGAGCGAGAGATGCAAAAGTTACGATTAAAGGATATCAAAAATTTCTAGTTGGTCAATTGGTTCGGCTGCATATTCGTCCACATCAACAGGCGCAGTTCGAGCTCGACGCTCCTTTTTTCCATAAACGATGGGATTGGCATTTATTAATCCAGAAACCATGGCGACTATTCAACCTCTACCACTGCATCATCAACACTATTAGCTGAAATGACTAAATCAAAATGTGGAAAATGACAATTGGAAGCTGCACTCGCCACTCAATGTGGCAATAAAATTTTGCTGATCAACCAATTCTACTGGCCGATTTTCTAGATTAATAAATTTCATGACGCCAACTTTTTATACAAAATATATCTCCTGATAGAAAATGCTTCTTTCAAATTCTTTTCCTCTTAGGAAAACCGATGAAAGATAATATTTGAATATTTTATTCTATTCATCTCATAGTGAAATCAAAATCGAAACAATATGGAGGGTTTTTTGTGTCTATCATGCACTCTAAATTTTTTTTATAGCTATAGATATTCTATAATATTTGTCTTAAATAATTTAAGGAATCTCAAACTTTCTCCATTAAAACTGAAAGACTTTTGATATGCAAACACTATAACTCTATATGTTGTTTTATATCTCCATGAATCAAGGAACTTGTGCTCGCATTGGGCTACGCATATCAACCGACCAATTATCTTTGTTATAATAACATATAATGTTTTAATTTAAATGATAAGGAATCCCAAACTTTTTTCCACAAGCACCAAAATAAAGAAATTATTACACAAAACAGATCAAAGTTTATGTTTTTTTTTTTGTAACTAATTAAATGAGCTGGTTTTCTCTATAAAGAATTATATTTACCACAAAATTAGGCTTTTATCAAATACATAACTGGTTAAAAATAACTTTAATAAAAATAAAAATAAAAAATAAACAGAATTAAGCCATATCCTATAAGATTGGGAGCAAGTTAATCCCTTTTGGGGCGGAAAATTCACAGGATTCAACCACATCTACTGAAAAGTCTCAAATCTTCAAATTAATGAAATAAAATCAGGTCCAATCAAGAAAGAAATTTATACGAATTCAACTTACCAACGAGTTTCAACCTTCAAATTAAGGAAAATATGATATTGGAACTGCCAAAGTTTCAAGAAACCTGCCGCCTTCTCAAACAAAATTTGTTCAATTTATTTTGTATATCGGTCAATTATGTGTTCACAAAATAATATTAAATTAAATTAGAAAAGCGAGAGAGCGAGAGAGGGGTTTTTGGTTATGTAGAAAGGAAAAAAGGCCGACACTCAACAGGCCAGAAAGAGAGGATGAAATAGCCCAAGATAGGTCTGGCCCAAAAAAGGATGAAAAATGAATAAATTCTGTGACTCCAGTCTCCAAACTAGTATAAATAGCAACATACATGTCTTATGATGTTGAATAGATACATTTAGGACATCAAATGTTATGTTGTACTCTTGAATGGTGTCAAATTTTGACCAAAAGGGTGGAAATTGAACATCCAACTAGTAGTTCGAAACGAATGTTTGTGACTCCAAACTAGCATATAGATCGCCAGCAAGAAAAATGTTACTCGATTTGAGATCTCACCGAATTATCGGTGTTCTTCTATGATGCTTCAAGTAGTCCAAAGCAGAAGCAATATCAATTGTAATGTTAAGCCCTAATGATATGCTCGACTCACTTTTGTAAGTCACCATGTTCAGGTGAAATTTGATGTAAATCAAAGTTTTGAAATCATTGCCTTTTAAATAAATTCTTGAACAAGTAGTGATAATCTAGGTTTCTTAGCGCCTTGCATTCTGCCCACCCCATTCCTGGAGCTTCAAGCCATTAACACGGAGAATTCCTTCATAAATGCAGCCATATCTTCTTCCCTTACCTATACCTATCATGTTTTCGAAGGAAAAATCACTCGTAGATTGGAGAAATTTCTCTATGATAGAATTTTACAAGAATACAAATTTCTAAACACTCATCTTGCCCTCCTTCCAACCCCACGCTCGACCTCACCGCGGAGGTCGACCGCAACCACCTCCGCAAAGTGGCAATAAATAATAATTAAGTTCAACAACACATCATGTATTATTTCAAATAAATTGTTTCAAGATAGAACCATGATTTGAGCACTTTCAAATGTCCAAAGGAAGATGGAATCATTCTCACAAAATTGTTGTCTTCTATATGTACTTCCAACATGAAACAATCGCCAAGGGAGTAGGGAATCATTCCCACAAAATTATTTTAGTTTTAAATTATTTAGCCTCGCACCAGCATCGCTAAAATTGATACCTAGACGCAAAGTTGAGATTGACTTCAATATTAAGCATTCATATTTTGAAAAATCAGTTTTTAACCGAGCTGATATCATTAATTTATGTTGTCGCAAACTGCTGATGAAGAAAAAATGACATAATTCATCCAAATTCTAGTACTAGAAACTAGTAAATTAAAAGATGCGATGGTGTGTACCACTTTATCTCCTCTTGATTAATAAAGAAACAAGAACCACAATTTACATCACACAAAAGAACTAAACAGTCCAAGGGAATAGCTTCGTTGGGAGCACACCTAATGTCTTACTTGAGGCTTTGCATGCTATCTGTCGAGCTTCTCCCGACCTTATGATCCATTAACTCGTGTGCAAGTGCCGTTCACACTGAACTTTTTCCCTATTCAACCGTCAAATTTTCATTTGAATATTTGTTACCATCAAGATTCGCACCGCCCAATTTCCAAGTGCAAACCCCAAACGTGACATCGAGGGGCAAGCAATATTTTGAGTATCCATTGACGCTTTCCAAATCACTCCCGTGTGCTTCCTCACTTTTTTTTTTTTTTTTTTTTTTTTTTTTAATTTTATTATAAAGCTTAAAAACTATAAAATTTGGGCTTAATTCCTCAATTTTATATATTGGTGGATACTTGGCATCCATATCAAACCCGACCCAACAACAGAATCAGGACCAAGTCGTCCAACATGAGCAAGGCATATACCATCCATATGAAGTGGTATTGTATAATAACAATACTTCAAAAAATAAGGCATGTTATACAATAAAAACGTGTACCAAATTAGTATTGTAGTTAAAAGGTAAAATATTTAGATAAATCTTGTTTTAGTTTTCAAAAATCAAATTAAATACGTATAATGAGGGTTTCCTTAAAAAAAAAAAAAAAAAATTGAGATTTACTATATAAGGCCATTAAATCATTCAAACTGAATTTTGGCGTAATTTATTTGATATAAATTAAAATTTTAAATGATTTATAGTTGACTATAAGGGTTAATCCGAAAACAATATCCCCAATAGAGGCTGGTTTGCCAAGAGTTCAAAGTGCAAGGGCCTTGGGTGCAAACTTCAAACTCTCCACTTTTATAGGATCATATATACTACCAACTAAAATCAACACGCACTTTGAAAAGGTTGTACTGATCTAATGTTGGACTAAAGACAACTGTACCCATGTACACATGTCTACACATTTAAGCAGGCTATATCCATGAAAATTTGAAACGTTATCCATCCAAAAAGGAATACTTAAAAAAGTATGATATTTCAATACTGAAATTCAAGTCCAATCCAAGCCATCCAGCATCTTTAATTCGGATATTTATTGAATAAAAGAACCTGTCGATTTTGAATCAATAAAACATGGTCTCTCATAAACCCAACGCATCATCCAGTTAATGGAGAAGCATAGGTCCCTACAGATATTTTACCATGCCACGACCTTCCACACTGAGTTTCGTAGCTTGAAGTTGCTTCCTTTTTGGCGCTTTTAGTTGTTGCAGCTTCTTGTTCATCTGCAGGTATAAAACAAGATCCTGAGTATGGAACTCAGGTACGAGACTACACTGTGCCAGAATAAGATCAAATCATATCCTTAACGACAATACAATTTCTGCAGGCCAACAAGAAGAAGAACACGTGCATTCTTTGAGTGAAGAAATGCTTCATTACATTAAGATACAGCAATGCATATTCTGAAGTGACTTCATTGCAAGTAGAATGTTTCTATTACATGCAAATGATTGTAAGATCATTACTTCCTACCAAAAGTAACTCTTTACTGGGTCTCATAGCATGAATGGATCAGCACTAGTCAACAGAAAGCAATCCGGTAATTTTAAAATCAGACTCTGGTTTCCTTCCTTCCTTCCTCTCTCTTTTTTTTTTTTTATTTTTTTTTTGGGTAGGGGGGTGGGGGTGTTGATCTGGGGAGATGAGCAGGAAATGAGTGCTGCTCAAAAGTTTGCATATTTGAAAGCAAAATGCGCACAAGAGAAACAAAAAGATGAAATCTAGATTCTACTGGTCTGGCATGTTTCCAAAACATTCTTTCTACCACTTTCAAGAACAAATTTAATGAAAACAAGGGGTTAAGTGTCAAATTTGTGCATGTGGATTACAGGGACATCAGAACCTCCCACTAAGTCTCCTACAATCAGCAAAGAGAGTTAGCTCTTCCCGACTAGAATGGTCAATACAAAGACACATAAATCAGATACACGCACACACCAACAATATATTCAGTTTCTGAGAAATACTCAAAATGCAGACGGAACCAATGGCGGATTGATATACAAATCAATGAATCTATATGTACTCCCCTACAAATAAGCCCGTCACTATTAAGTTACCATATGCAGACTGCAATTTAATGTTGAATTCCCCAAGGAAATTTTTCCAGAGGAGCTAACCTTGACTCGGCGCTGATCCAGCACTATCTGTTTAGCTCGCGCACGAACTTCATCTGGATCAACCTTTGATTGGGGCCGCACCACAAAGTCCATTGACATTGCTTCAGGCCTTGAAGCATGTTGCTTAGAAGATGACTGGCCAGATTTTGGCCCCCTATATATTGTCCCAGAAACTAAATCTTAGGTCACATGCATTAACAGCGGGAATATGCCAAATAATAATCAAAATGACATCTTACTGTGAAAGTTCAGCTATATCAAGGTCTCCCTGAGAATCCATTCCCGAGGATTTGTTCATCGGCCTGTAGAAAATACAATAGATATTGTATCAGTTGATAGAGGTTGAAGTTGTAATCTAATAGATGGTAGATGTCCAAGCGTTTCAGAAGATTAAGATGTACTTTTTGCCGGAAGACCTCCTGAAAATCCGCTCATCCTCAACATTTCTCATGTCCTCAAACCTCGTGCTCTTATTAAATATAGGTCGACTCTGAGAATAACATCCAGAATTTCAAAATCTTGAAAGAATGCAGCCCAAAAGGTAAACAATGCATGAAAATAATATAGAACCACAGTAATTATTTTTTAAATAAAAATCATTAGCAAGAACATCAAGAAGCACATTACTTTTGAGGCAAAAAATAAAGTGCCACTTTTTTGTGCTCCAAGAGAAAACATGAATTTATTTGTCTTCATAAATTTCCCAAATTTGTATACAGGAAAAGAGAACGAAAGAAAAGGGAAAAACATAATGAGGCGGAGAACAGGAAATATAAAGTTGTTTCATGTTTGAAAAGGATATAAATAAACAAATTAAAAACATGTTACCCATTTGTCAACTAAATCTTTGGCAAGTTTTCTGTTGGCAGTAGTCTCCTCATCAGACTTTGACAAAAACATTATAACCTGCACAAACACGAAAATAACCAGCACAGTCATTCCTCCCGCAGCACAATATATCCGAATAAATCTTATTGGCAACTAAAGATAAAATTGGTTAACTAACCTTTCCAAGACCACTCTTCTTTAGCTGTTCTCTTCTATCATACTGGTCTAAATCAATTGGGAACTGCAAGCAGAGCACACACTTTTAGCACCCAAAGAATTTTAAGAGAAAAAATAAGTACGTCATACAGCATCAAAAAGATAAGAAGAAACTTTTTTCATACATCAGTCAGAATCTTTAGAACTGCAGCACGGACGTTGATGTTAGGTAAGCTTCCATCTGGTAGTGGTTCAAGCCAATTTTTCAAAAGAGTTAACACTCCATGATCCAAAAATTCTTGCTGAAGATGCTTTCTGAAAATGAACAATTGAAATGTAAGGAAATTATCACATTGCATGAACTCCAAAGAAACAATGAAGAAAGCAACTCACTTAGAAAGGACATCAGTAAGAAGAGGGAGTTTTCTGAGTTTATTTATAGCAGGTTTCTGTTGTCTATTCAATTCTGCATCTTCCTCTGCAACAACTTCAAGTTCAGCCATGACATTCTCAACAAGCAGTGCAATTTCTGCAGCACTTTTCTCAGTTTTCTTCTTTTTCTTGCCCATCTTGAAAAGCTGTTTGATTTCCTCATCCTCTTCTCCTTCTTCTGCCTATAGAATAATATGGAAATAAAAAAAAAAGGTTTCACCATTGACACCCCTTAAAGAACATTCAGAAGTGCTGCACAAATAATATCGTGGACTTAAATATATATACAGTTTTGACCAAAAAGTATGTAACAGCCATCCGCATTTATGATGCCAACTCATCCCTCTCCAGCAGGCAGAAAACTCAAAAAGGGAAAAAAATCTGATTTCACCAAGCAAAGACGAAAAGTGAAAATATGAATACTTAAAAAATACGTGTACCGTAGAAACCCACCAATCTTTTTTGCAGTGACCAATATACACACCAAAAAACAAATGGAGAGAGAGGGAAATGAGGAAGGTGGAAATGAAATAAAACCCATGTATACATATGCAGAAATTTACCTTGTAAATGACAGCGTATTAATGAATTTGTTTAATAATGATATTCAAGTAAAGAGTAAATTCCAATGTTCTGTTCCAATTACATATCACATTACATCACCATATAAGTTACACGAGTGACTACGCACATATAACATACAAATTTAAATAAAAAATCTAAGCGGTTACAACCTCGTTTACTGATAAAAAGAAGTCACAATAACAAATACAGAAGTTACTGCATGATGCTTTCTTTTAGAAGTTAATTCAAGGAAAGAATAAAATTACACAAGGAATGCCAATGAAAAAATCTGTCAGTAAAATAGAAGAAACTAGTTCAAGCCAGTGCCCTAAAACGTAGAATTTCAACGAATGAAAGAACCGGGTGAGCCTAAGGGTCCAGTTCAACCATCAAATCAACCATGATCAAACTGCAATAAATCTGACATGTCATAAAATTGAAGAGTTATATAATAAATATAGGAAAACATAGAAAGAGATGGAAACTCACCCAAAAAAAAAAAAAGTTTCAGCAAATTAAATGAATGGTTTACACTATATATAATATAGATATTCGTATATTAATACATTTTACTCAGAAAAATAGATAGCAAATAAAGCCAGACATCAAGTGAACGGGGGTAAATTTACCAATCAAACATCTAGACTAACCCGATAATTGATTGAGAATGGCCATAACTGGAAATATTCTAGAATAATTAAAACAAATCCGAAAATCCCATAGAACCAAAGAATGGAAGCTAATACTAAAATCTGTGTTTTATACATCACCTTAATCATGAAAAAGTAAGCATTACTCTTGAGAGGCCGCTGTTGAGCAGAGGTGCGAATGGACATGGTATGAAGGCAAGAAAAATGAAGAAAGTGTAGAGGAAGTAATGAGCAAATTAGGGCATAAATTTAGTACTATTGTATATAAGAAAGGAAAGCCCAAATACGATGGGATGACCTATCCATTCTAAATGGTCTTTAGTATTAAATAGGACACACTACTGGACCGATCAATGGTCCTAGTAGTTGGACCCCGGTTTCTCAGAACAAACTAAGAAAATATTTAGGAAAATATAATAAATGAATCAAGCCTAAGAACACCTATGTTCGTCTTTCCTCTCCGTAAATGATTATGGCTCACGAGATAATTCTGAAGACATTTAATGCCATTTAGAACGATAAAGGGACGTAGCAAATTATAATCCAAAAAAAGGAACATACATACCCATTTTCCTGAAGACTGCACATTAAATAAGAAAAGTGCACCTAACTTATATTTTCAGGGGTGATGAAGATCAGGATAGAGAAGAGAAGGATTCTTTCTTTTCTAATAATTCACATTACACCTTATATTTTTAACTGGCACAAACAAAAGGAGGATTCCCCTCCTTCATTTCGATGATACGTATATGCAGCTTCACAAAAAAAAAAAAAGAGAGAGGAATGAAGTGTAACAACTTAGAAAATGAGAGGAATGACGTGTAACAATTAAAACTCGCTCATCAAAGATGTCTAAATGTAAACTGCAAATGAAGCTATGCAAGCTGAAGGATCTTCATGCTCAGTTCCTCTCACAACATTCCTACTTTGAGCTCAATTCATGTTCATACAAGACAAGTAAATGGCAGCCGACACAGCCAGGAATTTGGTTGTACATTCGGAATGGTGTTTAAAGTGGTTCAACTCTTGATGAATCACATTATTTAAACACAAAATATATACATTAAATGAATAAGATATCTAGTTTACACATGGTTATGACACCTTGCTTTTCCACATTGCTTGTGTAATGCCCATATAATGCTTTGAACCCACATCCCTGAAAGCATGTGTCTACATATAGATAGCATCGAAATTCTCCAATACCGGAGATTGCAGATTATAAAAATTAAAAAAACCTAGATAAAACAGTCTATTAGTTATGCCAAATAACCATAATATGTCATCCGAAAAAGGACAGAATTCCAACCTGGGGAGCATGGCTCGGAGAATGTTCATTGTCGCTTCCATAACGGTGAGCAGGGTCCACACCACTGTCATCTATGAAATTATCATCATCTAGTGTCCTAGCGCCCTCTTGGTCATCCTATACCATTTTGAAACCAAGAAAGTAAATAACAAGTGAGACAAATGTTTAGTGTATTTTTCAGACAATTATGATTTCATATATTAACTTCAATTGTATAAATTCAAGAAAGGTACACACCGTAACATTTAGACTTAGGAGAACCACTTATCATGTTAATTTGCTATGCAGTTCCTAAAATTGCATTTTTATATGTTCCATACATATTCACATGCACCAAAATCCAAGTCAACTTAAAAAAACTCGCACTGTCCCAAAGTTGTATTCTGTTATGATAACCTCATAAAAGATTTCAAAATTGTTGCTTATGAAAACCAAAACCCATACCATTTTTTAACTTCATAATAAATGAGAAAACTTACCAAATTAACATAAAGCCCACAATTTTTTTATTGACGACATCCGAATCCAGAATTTCAAATTCACATAATTTAATAAAAATCCATACAGTCATCTGCCAACAAAAACCCACCCTGAGACTTAGTCACCGGGAAAGTAACTGATGAGCATAAAACAAACAACAAATTTACAGTCTTCACAGAAAAATAGCAGATTTCAACCATTGAAAAACCCAGTCAACATTCGCATAATCCTAGCAAAGTTGTCCGAATTAACTCATCTAAATGTACCTAACAAAGCATAATAATAAACTAACAAAATACAATGCAGCATTGAAAAATTCAAATTTAGTATAACAGAAGGAATCAAACCTCGGAATCACCGCCCGCAATCGTTTCCCACATTTCCTTCACCTCAGGATCAGCCTCATAATCCCTCGATGTCCCCCCACTCTTCCTCGGCTTAAACTTCTTCTCCCCTTTCCTCTTTTTTTCCTCACTTATCCTCTTTTTCCCTTTCTCCCTCTTCCTCTTACCACCACCGTCTGAGTAATCATCCCTCACAATTTCCTCAACATCATCATCTTCCTCAACACCATAACCCTTATGGATCCCACCCTCATCATCCTCAATTCCAAAATCTGAGAAACTGGAGTCCTTCCCTGGAGTTGAAGAGGATTTTTTAATCAATCGCTTCCGGGGTTTTGCCTTGGAATCATTGTAAACCGGAGTCGGGGATCGCTCACGCTCATTGTTATTGTACCAGCCTTCATCATTTCCATCGTCCAGGAGATCTTGCCCACGCTCATCGCGATCAGACTGGACATCCTCGTCAAAATCCATTAACGGCTCGCCATCTTCATCTCGGTAACTGAAAGTCATCATTTAGAAAAACCCTAATTCAATATAGAAAACGTCGATTCATATACAAATCTATAGATATAGGTAAAATAAATAAATAAATAAAATTACGGATATAAAACCCGAAATTCAATTAACAAAACCCTGATTTACATATATAACTATAGCTCAATAATCGACTGATTGAAAAAAACCCTAATTCTAGAATTAAGAAACTTACGGATCATTTTCATAACCCATGATTGATTTGAAAATTACTCTGCCACAGGAAATCAGAAGAAGAAACCACGTTATTTGTGTTTTCTGAGCGCCGTCTGGTATGCTGGATTGGGCTTTATATATAATTTGAACTGGATTGGGGGATTTATATATATAGGCACACGTGATATAATGAAAATGGGAAGAAAGTGAAAATTATCGTGTGTGGGTGATGATGTATATATACACACATACATACATACAGATAACAAAAGAGTCGAACCAACAGTATGGTAAAGTTGAATATCAACTTGTTGATTCAGAGGGTGTTTGCTGGAGATGATGGGTGTGTTCTAGTCGCATTATTTTAAAAGAATGTATTTTAAAATAATTGATTGATGGAGAATGTGTGATTGAAAAAAAATGAAAAGTTATTGATGTGATGAAAAATATTATTTTATTGAAAAATGTGTCGTTGAAAATGAGTAGAAAAATAAAAATTTTAACGTGTACCAAATATGGGCTAAAATTAGATTTTTAGTGAATTGTGATATAGATTTTTGAAATGTGTAGTTGAAAAGGACCTTCCTATATTACCCGAATTTTTTACCGAATCGCCACACGACGGCCCCCTATTGGGGAATAGGGGACCGCCGTGTGGCGATTCGGTAAAAAATTCGGGTAACCCATTAAGGTGAAGTAGAATAATCAAGTTGAAAATATGTGTTGACCCATGAAATATGTAGTTAATAT
>CAIGRS010311947.1:0-12027 GCA_903798395.1 Fraxinus floribunda | reverse complement strand
AGCTTTCTGTCCGAGCCTTAGCAGGCCGAGCCGAGCCTGAACCGAGCCAGCTCGGGTTTTATTTTATTTTTATGTCAAATCTACATTTTTTACTTACAAAACTTAAAACTTTTACCATTTTTACATGTTATAAATTAAATAAAAAAAGTTCGGGTCTAGCTTGAGCTTTTTGTACTGAGCTTTTTTGGGCTCGAGTCGAGCCGAGCCGAGCCCAACAAAAAAAAATGAGGCTCGGCCCGAGCCGGCTCGTTGTAACCGAGCCCGAGCCGGGCCAGGCTTGAGCTTTTTCCGAGCCAGCCCGAGCCGTCTGAGCCGGCGAGCTTTTTTGCCACCCCTACAGTAATCTACTTATGTTACATCTTACGTGGCATAATTTAAATAATTTAGAAAAGAAATAATTTTTGATAATGTTATGCTATGTAAGATATCACATATGATGAATACTATGGTCGTCTAATATGAAAATAACCTGCAAAGTCCCAATCCAAAATTCAGTTTGACTTTCTTAATTTCAGTCCAATCAACATGAAGTTCTACATCCGTGATCCGTCCCTACTGACACAACAAGATTTTCGCATCGTCGCATTTGAGTCCAACTCGTAATCGACGCAAATGAGTTGAGTGTTCTTATAAAAGTTACAAACCAAGCTTGGTTGCAGAAGCACGAAGTTAAATCGATCATTGTTTGATGTGTTAACTTTAGGGTGCGTTTGATTAGGAGCATGAAATTTGTATGAAAAGAAAATAAATTTTACATTATTCAATTTGCCTATAACTTATTTGTTAAAATTTATTAATTAAATGTATTTGATTGATTTAATTTTCAGTTTAAAAAATATTTTACTTGTCCATTTTTTATTTATGGGTAAATGAGAAAGTGAGGATAAATAAAAAAGAAAAAGAGGGTGAATTCCTTAAAAAAATAAAATCTTACTCCCCAAAAAAAATATTTCCCTTGATGTCAGAAACATCAATTTTTATAATCTCAACGTGCAATAGCGTGAGTCTATTATATTATTATTTATTTCTTTATTCCAACTTACGTGGCAATCTTTGCCGTAGTGGGTAGTGGCCAACATCATCAGCACGTATGAAATTCGTCCTCCTTAACTAAAGTTTTTAGAGGTGGGTCCCAGTTACCAACTCACCCAACCAATTTATCTATGGAGACGAAAGTCATTTGACAGCAAATTGAGGGTACTTTTGGTAATCTATAGATCATGGTGGTGGCCAAGAGGCGCGGTGGCCACAGTAGAAATTTTACTTTTGTCAAAAAATTGCCCTCACCAATCAGGTTACCATAGGCATTACTAAAGCGCGTGAATGGCACTCCATAGAAAATTGATAATGAATGTTTAATAAATTATAATCTTGTATAACAAAACTGATCTCGTGCCCAAAGTAAACATGAAATATATTGTTCACTAATAATGTGGCAACATTACCGATGAGGTCTAAAATACTGGTGATATGATAATACCACATGTTGACACATTATTTGTGGACAACATATCTTTTGTCCACTATGGATAGAAGATCAATTATGTCTCGTATAAATAATAATTTTTTTTTTCACTCCAAACTTAAACCATTGCACTAGATTAATATCAACCTTCGCATAAAGTTTATTTAAAATTTTGTAGTGACTAGCGAACATCATAAATAATAAATGATTGAACATATAAAATGTCATTATACATGTTAAGAACCTTTTACAGCTTACTCGATACCATTTAGTTCTCGATTTTTCAAAATATATATACATCTAAAATAATTTGAAACATAACAACATTATTTTAGGTGTTCAAGTAAATTACTATGACACAATGTTAAATTTGTGTACATTTTTATGAAGAAAGATTTTTCCACATCAATTTTTTAGTATGGGATTTAATGGCAACCATACAAGGCTATAAGTAACTTAGTTAATTATTTTCGATTTTAGATCCCCACAGGTTTATGAATCGTAACAAATAATATGGTGATCTTGTGAGTTTGAATTATTGTTCCCACAAGAATTATTATCGAACCACTAGTTCAATTATTCCTAATATCAATTCGATTAAAGATTAATAGAATTAGTTATTTTCTTTTTGGGATTTTTTAATTTTAATATACTAATATAATAAAGATAGATTTTTCATGATGATTTAAGTGTTAGAACAAGTTCACCATAACTATTCATTTAATCTTGGGGTGTGTTTAATAGAGATTTAAATTGGATTTAAATTGAAAAATTAGCCGTTATTGTTGACTTTTATTAGAGGAGTGGGACCCAATAACGACCATATTTTCAATTTTAATTGAATTTTAAGCTGTACCAAACAAGTTCTTAATTACCAACTTTTATAACAATTGACTATGTTTACTCGGTCGAATTCTTCTAACGTATTCAATATACATGTATCGAGTTCAAATTGATTCAATTTAACTAATTTAATTACATCTCTATGTGAATTCGAACAAACCTTAGTTAAACGCATTAAATCTCTAAAAATCCATGTGACGACCGCAATAATTACGAATGTATCTCTATACTTTTATATTAATTATCAACTTTTACTACGTGGTCCAAGGGTCTGTTTAAGGCTCATTTTAGTTTAGAATGTATTTTAGAGTAGTAAACTGATGGAAAATGCATTTTTAAAAAATAATTAAGGCTTTGAATTTGCATGTAATATTATTTTATTAAAAAATATGTTGTTGAAAAAAAGAGAGATAAAAAATTATTTTGAAAAAAATGGGGATCAAACAATGGCTAAATAAATAATCCACCTCTCAACGTAATTATTGCTTACATGTCAATGAATTAGTAGCCAATTAATTCAAGCATTAAGGCCCTGTTTGATCGGGCATATTTTCCCTAAAACTTGGAAAACAAATTCCATTTTCTTTGTTTTGGCTTGTTTGATTGCCAAAATTTTCTAGGGAAAACATTTTCCCCCCATCCCTATTTTCTTCAAAATTGATGAAAAGTTTTTCCCACATTTTTGGTGGGAAAAGCTTTTCTAGGCTGCTGCTTTTTTTTTATTATTATTTGCAATGAAAACAAATTTTATAATTAGTTGTAAAAAAAATTCACTTTAATAGACAATTTTCATGTAAAATAAAGCCAAACAAATACTAAATTTTGATGAAAAAATAATTTTTTTAGGAAATTTTTTTTTTCGTTTTTTTTTTTACTTTTTGGTAATGAAAACAAATTTTATAATCAACCGTGGAAAAAATTATCACTTTAATGAACAATTTTCATGTAAAATAAAGCCAAACGAACACAAAATTTAAAAAAATTTCGAGTGAAAAATTATACAAATCAAACACACTAAATTAGCAATCCCCTGCAAAACAATTTTTAGATAATTACTTTCCTTGAAATTCATTTTATTTCCACCAATTTTCCACCGTTGCAATCAAACGGACCCTAAGAATAGAAGTAGAAACAATTCACAAAATTAATTGAAGATCCAAAACTTTTTAATTAAATTAAGATTTAAAACTAGATTACAATAATTCATCATAACTGAAGAATTAATTACTCATAATGGAAAAAGAATAAAACAAGAAAGAAATTAAGTACATCATCGAATTTTAAGGAAAAAAATGATGGGAAAGATGGAGATCTTGTGCCGAGATTCCGCCTTCTTCATATGAAATCTTGAAACCTTAGGGTTTTGATTGATTTCTTGATTTTTTTCTCCTTTGGTGGATCTCTTTTATTGTAATTGCTATGCCTTTTTTACATTATTCTAACAATTTTTTTTTAAACAAAAATAGTTATCAGAGGAAGATGACCTATTAACAAAAGTTTGATCATAGACAAAAATAAGTTTGAAACATAATAATAGAGCAAAGATTAGTGAGATTAATTCCCTGATTGGTCACTTAACTTTGCGTAAAATTTTGAAGGGTCACTGAACTTATAAATTTTTCTCGTTAGTTATCGAACTTTACAAAATGTAATCTCATTGATCACTGAAGCAACCAATCAAGGAATTAACATTTAATGACTAACGGTGAACTTTTGAAGTTCAGTAACTAATGAGAAAACTTTTGAGGTTTAATAACCCGCTGAAAATCTTACACAAAGTTCAATGATCAATCAAATAATTAGTCCCCATTTTTATTAATTTTTTTTTATATCTTCCCTTTTTGTAGTCATACCCTATAATTTTATTGGCTCCAACATAGTCAAGTTTATAAAAAATAATAGTCTTTTATCCTCGAATAACCAACATAGTTGTCTGCCGACCTCTCTAAGATCAAAGAAGTAAAAGAAGTCCATGCAGACAATCTTGTCGATTATCCAAAGATAAAAAAAAAAACTATTATTTTTTCTAAATTTGGAGATGTTAGAGCAAATAAAATTATAGGACAAGAGTACAAGGGAAAAAAAAAGAGAAGAAAAAGACTAAAACATAAAAAAAATTAAAAATGAGGGTTAATTACCTAATTGGTCATCGAATTTCAGGTAAGGTTTTTCTGGGGTCCCTGAATTTCAAGAATTTCTCGTTAGTCACTGAAAATTAATTCTCTAATTGGTCATTTAATTTTGCGTAAAGTTCGAAGGGGGTAATTGAAATTTAAAAGTTTCCTTATTTGTCGCTGAACTTTATAAATGTAATCACATACATAACTCAGTGACTGGTGCGATTATATTTTGTAAAGTTTAATGACTAACGGGAAATTTTACAAGTTTAATGGTCCGCTGGGAACTTTATGCAAAGTTTAGAGATCTTTTAGGGAATTAACTCCAGATTAATGACTTCAATGTAATTATAATTATAAAAAGGGTGCAGAATTAAATTACAAAAATACCCCCGATCAAATAATATTACTCCCCATATGGATTTACGATGTTTGACATTTCAATTCCGGGGTTGGTGAGTACACACCAACTTCTCTCTGACTCCACGCGCCTCGTTTAGCGCGTCAGTCACCTATCCGTCTTCACAATTTCGCTGTCAGCAGCGAAATGCGCAAAATTCAACTCTCAGATCTACCACGACACCACTTTTCTTTGCCTATAAATAAGCCCATTCATCCCTCTCCCCGAACTCGCGTCAGCCCCTATATCTATCCCTTTACCGCACTCTCATTAACAGAACCTCTATTCGTGACCACCACCCTCTCCCTAAAGGTACGGTTTCCCTCGTTTTTTCTCACGTCCTTCAGTGTCCACTTATTTCTTTGCTAAATTGTTTTCTTTACGTCTTTGTTTAGATTCCTTTTATTAGTTTTTGAAGTGCCCTTTTGAAATTTTTGTTTCATATTGCTTAGATCTACTGGTAAGAATCTGTAATTGACAAAATATATCGCCCAATGCAGTAACGTATAATATATACTGTACTACTACTATTACATGTTTTGTTGGGTTAGTATAGCTTAACTGCTGATGTACGGGGTATTTAAAGGATTTGGGGACGTTGGGTGCTTGTAAATTTGGTGTATATGTTCTTTGGATAAACTTTAAGTGGTAAATCCAGAGCACGTGGTGGTGGAAACTTGTAGATCTGTGTTTAGGATCTTTCGTCTGAATAGATCTCATATGAAGTGGATATTGGGGCTTGGGCGTCTTTAATTCTGTTCAATCTGTATGCATTGCTCCCCACTTTCATATTGTTATTAAGTATTATTGTACTACGCTTGGATCTGGAATTTCTTTAGTTTAAAAGTTATTGGATCTGATTGGATTGAAATATGGCCTATTTTAATGTTTGATAGGAAATCAAGTGTTATTGTCTTGAATTTTCAATCTATCTCAATTTCTTTTCTTCAGCATGTTTTGGTTAAACAGTATGGAGCATATCCATTTGATTTTATCCTAGTGTGATTTAAATCTACCTAGCCCTGTTTTGGATAGTGTCAATAAGACTGTATAAAGAAAGACAAGGATCATCTTTGAAAAGAAAGACAAGACATATAAGAGAATGACAGAGAGACGATAATGTTGTGACAAATGAAGTTAAGGAGCTTTTTGGTTGCTGAGATCTTTATTTAATCATTGATTAAAAGTTATATTAGACGGTTTGATGGATGTTACCTTGTTTGTTTAGAGTTACGGATCTTGTATACAAAATTATTCTCATGTTCCTCTCGCATGTGATTTTTTAGAGATGTAAAATTGATATGTATGTATGTTAGCAATGAAGTTTTGTGGTTCATGGTTCAAACATTATTTGATTAATTGATTTTTGGTCTAAAAGATGGCATCTCATATTGTTGGATATCCCCGTATGGGCCCAAAGAGAGAGTTGAAGTTTGCTCTCGAATCCTTCTGGGATGGCAAGAGCAGTGCTGAGGAGTTGCAAAAGGTGGCATCTGATCTCAGATCATCCATCTGGAAGCAGATGGCTGATGCTGGTATCAAGTACATTCCTAGCAACACATTTTCTTACTATGATCAGGTACTCGACACAACCGCAATGCTTGGTGCTGTCCCCGCAAGGTACAACTGGAATGGTGGTGAGATTGGGTTCGACACTTACTTCTCCATGGCTAGAGGAAATGCCTCTGTTCCTGCTATGGAAATGACCAAGTGGTTTGACACCAACTAGTAAGTGATAGGTTAAATCTCTAAATTTTTTATATTACAGTATACCAGTGATATTTAAGTACTGACTTGCGTGGTTCATTTATTAATTTAGCCACTTCATTGTGCCTGAATTGGGACCTCATGTGAAATTCTCCTATGCTTCTCACAAGGCTGTGACTGAATACAAGGAAGCTAAGTCGGTATGTTGTCTGCTAGACTCACTGTATATCTATGCTACTTGACTAGCCAGTCTTTTCTCGTCAGATCTTATATGGTCTGTGAACTTGGTGGCACTAAAATTTTATGACTAGATATGAAAATGAAAGATGTATGAAGTTTTTTAATTTGTAATAGTGTCACCATGACCTTTGACCACCCCCTTTATATTTTTGAAAAAATGCCAACAATCATATGGCTGGCATGTAGAATCTTCAATACTTTGCATACTATCAACGTAAAGTTGCATTGTGCCATGTGTTTTTGACATATAAATTGGTTAGATCTGTTAATCTATTTACTGGCACGTGATCAATTTGAAATTTCCTACATGCAGCTTGGCACTAAAATTTTAAGACTAGATAAGAAAATGGAAGATGTGTGAAGTTTTTTAATTTATAATAGTATCATCATTAACCTTTGACCACCCCATTATGTTTTTAAAAAATGTCAACGATGATATGGCTGGCATGTGGAATCTTCAATACTTTGCATGCTGTCAACATAAAGTTGCATTTTGCCATGTGTTTTTGATATATGGTCAGATCTATTAATCTATTTACTGGCACCTGATCATTTTGAAATTTCCTACATGCAGCTTGGCGTAGATACAGTTCCCGTACTTGTTGGCCCTGTCACATACTTGCTACTCTCAAAACCTGCCAAGGGTGTGGAGAAAACTTTCCCACTTCTTTCTCTTCTTGACAAAATCCTTCCTATCTATAAGTAAGAAATTTTGAACTTTTCCCAGTTTTATTAATGGTTTTATTATTTTACTTATCTGAGTTGACATTAATATGTATGATATGCATATAGGGAAGTTATTGCTGAGTTGAAGGCAGCTGGTGCCTCATGGATTCAGTTTGATGAGGCCACCCTAGTGATGGATCTCGAGTCTCACCAACTGGAAGCATTCACTAAGGCCTATGCTGAACTTGAATCATCTCTTTCTGGCCTTAATGTCCTGGTTGAAACCTACTTTGCTGATGTCCCTGCCGATGCTTTCAAAACCCTTACTGCTCTTAAGGGAGTCACTGCCCTTGGTTTTGACTTAGTTCGTGGAACCAAGACTCTTGATTTAATTAAGGGTGGACTCCCTTCTGGAAAGTACCTGTTTGCCGGAGTGGTTGATGGAAGGAACATTTGGGCTAATGATCTGGATGCATCTCTCATTACCCTGAAGTCTCTGGAAGGCATTGTTGGAAATGGTACATAGCCCAAAGTTGCATAACTAATTTAGAATTTTGCTTCTGCAGAGAGTCATTTATCCTCTAATTTGTGATGCAGACAAGCTAGTTGTTTCCACCTCCTGCTCACTTCTCCACACTGCTGTTGATCTGGTTAACGAGCCTAAGCTGGACACAGAAATCAAATCATGGCTTGCATTTGCTGCACAAAAAGTTGTTGAAGTAAATGCTTTGGCAAAGGCACTGGCTGGTCAGAAGGATGAGGTATACCTCACTTTCAGTTTATATTAAATTCGCAGAAGTGAGACATGTTAATGACCTTGCACTTGACTGCTACTCTTACCTTTCAGGCATTCTTCTCTGCTAATGCTGCTGCTCAGGCATCTCGCAAAAACTCACCAAGGGTCACCAACGAAGCTGTTCAAAAGGCTGTAAGTGATTAATCTGCATAGTTTCCTCTTTAAAATTTGCATTTCTGCTGCCAAAATGTCCTGTCTTACTGATCAATACTAATTATGGTCACAGGCTGCAGCTTTGAAGGGTTCTGACCACCGTCGTGCTACCAATGTTAGTGCTAGACTTGATGCTCAACAAAAGAAGCTTAATCTTCCAATTCTCCCTACCACTACCATTGGATCATTCCCTCAGACCATTGAACTCAGAAGAGTTCGCCGTGAATACAAGGCCAAGAAGTGAGTGGTTTCCACTTGCTTTCACTTTGTGGTTGATATATTCTTCAAGTTGTTATTTCTAAAAATATCATTTTGTCTTTCAGGATCTCAGAAGAGGAGTATATTAAGGCCATCAAAGAGGAAATCAACAAAGTTGTCAAGCTTCAGGAAGAGCTTGACATTGATGTTCTGGTTCACGGAGAGCCAGAGGTAAGCCAAATAGGGTGCTTGTCTACAAATCTAATAAACACATCTCTTACTGTTTGTCAATTCTACAAGGGTCACTTTGGTTACCCTTTAAGAGCCAATCTGAACATCATATATAACCTGATATCTTTACCTTTTTGGGATTACTACATTACAGAGGAATGACATGGTTGAGTACTTTGGAGAGCAATTGTCTGGTTTCGCCTTCACTGCTAATGGGTGGGTGCAATCTTATGGATCTCGCTGTGTGAAGCCACCAATCATCTATGGTGATGTGAGTCGTCCTAACCCAATGACTGTCTTCTGGTCCACTGCTGCCCAGAGCATGACCAAGCGCCCAATGAAGGGAATGCTTACTGGCCCTGTTACCATTCTCAACTGGTCGTTTGTCCGAAATGACCAACCAAGGTATATAGGAACTGCTCGATCCCTTTGTGTCTACCACCCGTGTATTATGTCTTTCTCATGATTCAGAAAAATCAACTTAACATTTTCTTGGTTTGCAGATTCGAAACTTGCTACCAGATTGCTTTGGCCATAAAGGACGAAGTGGAGGATCTTGAGAAGGCAGGCATTAACGTTATTCAAATTGACGAGGCTGCATTGAGAGAGGGGTTACCTCTTAGGAAGGCTGAGCATGCTTTCTACTTGGACTGGGCTGTTCACTCTTTTAGAATCACCAATGTCGGCGTCCAGGACACCACCCAGGTGAGTTTCTTGGGTTATTTCACTTCCATTTCCCACGATTTGAGCCACGTCGGCTTTTTTAATGAGATCATCTTTTTGTGACCAACAGATCCACACCCACATGTGCTACTCCAATTTCAACGATATCATCCACTCTATCATTGACATGGATGCTGATGTTATCACTATCGAGAACTCTCGTTCTGACGAGAAGCTCCTTTCAGTTTTCCGTGAAGGAGTGAAGTATGGTGCTGGAATCGGACCTGGTGTATACGACATTCACTCCCCAAGAATTCCATCAACCGAAGAAATTGCCGATAGAATTAACAAGATGCTTGCTGTGCTCGAAACCAACATCTTATGGGTCAACCCCGACTGTGGCCTTAAGACTCGCAAGTACACTGAAGTGAAGCCTGCACTCCAAAACATGGTTGCTGCTGCCAAGCTCCTCCGCACTGAGCTTGCCAGTGCTAAATGAATCGTTTATGGCGCCGCCTCTGTCTGAAATCTTCCCCCATTTATTGTTTTCTTACATTTCAGTGCGAATTTTCTAATGTTTCAATAACTGCGTTTCACGATAAAATTATCGAGTAGGTGTAGTCTAGCCGATGGCTTTTTTCTTTTCGTGTTTTTGAGCGTTCATTATTTTCATTTTCATAATATATTTTGTACGTCGAGGGACATGGCCATCAATTTGTTTGATAGGCACACAGCTCTGATTCATGTACCTCAACGAATGGAAATTGAAGAAATTCTATTTTCTGATTGTGCAAATGTCTTGGTTGCACTGGTTCCTGTCCTGTATTTTGGGCCGGCTATTCTGAAAGTGGAAATTACACACAACCAGCATTTTAATGTTTAATATAAAAAATCAGATATAAACTTTATTTATACAAAAATCAACATTAATTCAAATTATTAATACTAACCCAAACCCTAAAAATCCTAAATTCCCAAAACAATACCCATATCTTTCTCTTCTCTCTCCCTCTCCCCCTCTCGACGGGCTTCGACATCGACAAATAAAGTTGATCCTGCTCCGGTTCCCGCGACGGCGACCCTACCTCCATCCACCATGGGTTGTTCTTGTGGTACATTAGGGGGTAGGGGTACATCAAGGTGTCCCCTAATGTACATCTATCATTTTCCATCCACCATACCTCATTTCCTCAAACCTTAAATTTTCACTCTCTACCTCTTATCTCGCTCATCGTCGTCACTGGCACCGGCATCGGCATCGCACCAATGCTCACAGCGGCGAACGTTGCTCGCCGTTGTAGAGCTGATCTGTTGGAGTTTCGCTTTGTTTGTTGGTTTGATTGTAGCGTCGCCTCGATCCGATTTTGTGTGTGAGAATTTTAGGTCTTCGATTTTGATTGAAGATTTTACTCCATTGATGATTTTGCAGTATTTACCCTGTTTTCAGTTTCCTTGTATAGTTTTTCTGCACTTCATTTCATTAAATGTACTGAATCTAATGAGACTGTTACCTTTTTTTAGTTAATTAGGTCAATGTAACTTTTGTCAGAAATCCCCGATCCTTATTTCATGGGCCTCATCGATCAATTCTTAACACTGGAGACTCTGTGGAGTGTTGAATTTTATATTGAGACATTTTGTTGAACTCAGTCGGTAGAATTTAGAAGTGGGTGTGTTTAGAATTGAAAAATCATAATGGATGGTAACACGGATGCGGCTGGTTTTAGTTGTTGTTGGTGGTGGTGGTCCATGATTTTAGTGGTGTTTGGGTAGTGATATTGACTGTTTGGTAGGGTGGTAGTGGTGACTTTGGCTGCGGGGTTTAAAGCGATGATTTTGTTGTCGGAGGTGGTGGTGATGGTTTTGGCGGCGGTGATTTCGACGGCGATGCGACTGGTGGTAGCGGTGAGGTGATGGTTACAATTGTTGGTGGTTGTCACGTATGATTTGATTGATTGTGACCAATAAATTGACTAATGTGTGACTAATTACTTCGTTTATTGTGACTAACTATTGTGACCTTAAAATTCGATAATTTGTGATTAAAAAATAATGTGTGATCTTAAAAATTATTAATTTATAACCAATAATTTGATAATTTGTGACTGTATACTTAGTTGTGAATTATAATATTTGTGATTTATGACCGATGAATAAGTTGTGACGTTTCAATTTTTTTATTGTGACATATGAAATTTCTGAATTGTGACACATAAAAGTTCAAATTCGTGACTGTAAACTAATTTGTGACTTATAAAATTTTTGATTTGTGATCGATAAACAAATTGTGATATAATTTTTTTGAATTGTGACCATAAAATTATTTTGTGAGTTTTAATTTTTTATTTGTGACCGATTAACAAATTGTGACCTATAAATTTTTTGAATTGTGACCGTAAAATAATTTGTGACATGTAAAATTTGTGATTTGTGACTAATTATATAGAATTTGTGACTTTAAAATATTTAATTAATAAAATATATGTCTAATTAATTAATTTATAAATAAAATTTTAAAAAATCTAAGATTTGAAATTTTAAACATTAA
>CAIGRS010311930.1:0-23355 GCA_903798395.1 Fraxinus floribunda | reverse complement strand
TAATATTTTTCATCACATTAATAACTTTTCCTTCTTTTTCAACCACATATTCTCCATCACATTAACAAAAAAATGCATTCTTTTGGAAATAATGTGCACCAAACAGGGGCTAATATAAGACACATTATCCAAAAAATTATTATTCCTCTCATTGCATTCTTCTAAAAATCATTATTCAAAAATTTATTTTCCCTAAATAATAATTGTCAAACAGGGATTAAGATTTATAATCTTTTAAAATTCGTCAAAATCTTAGTTAAGAACACCTTCGTTAAATTTAATGGGAGAGTGACGCGTTTCGAACTATGACGTTCCTCCGATATTTTTTAAGTGGGACTCACCATTCCTCGTTGAGCAGTTTCATTGGTAAATTGTGGTCTTCGCTCTCACTTTAAAACGCTCCATCATTTAGGATTATTAATGAAATGAAAAAAAAAAGTCATTTTAATAATTAATTTCTTAGTTATGGAAATAAAAAAAAAAATTCACTTAGCGAAGTTCAACAATTAAAGTATACTAAAAAATCATTGTTCAATCCAGACATTAGCTGCAAAGCAAGCTTGGCATATGCTTAACAATGGATAATCAATGAATACATGGATTTTGGAGGGTAAATAATTTCGAGATGGGGATTTTCTGATAGCTTGCGACAAAGGCCGGATTCTTCATTTTGTTTCGGAAACGAATTATTCAAGATTGTGAACTACTTGTTAAGGGACTTCTATGGAGGGTAGGGGTGGGTATACACTTTCAAAATTTTTAGGAGCCTTGGATGCCACGAGCTCCATTGTTTCAACCAATCGCGACTAGGCACCCTTTTGTTTGTTTACTGTTTTTATTCACATATTTCATGAATTTACAAGTATTATTCACTTTTTTAATTTGTACACAAGAAAAACTTGTTTAGAGCTTGTTTGGTTTAGATTTTTTGGAGGAAGAATTGATTTTGAATAGTGATATAATGAAAAATATGTGGTTGAAAAAGAAGAAAAAATTATTGATGTGATGTAAAATATTATTTTATTGAAGAATGTGTGGTTAAAAAATGAGAATTGATTTACTGTAAAATTGGAGAATCCTAACCAAACAGGCTTTTAGTCTAAAAGTTTGCAGAATCCTTAGCATCGAGATGTGACTTTTGATTTATAAAAAGTGGCCTTCACATTGATTTAGAGAAATGCAATGCACAATGAGAAATTTAAAGTATTATATAGTCTCAACTATTGTTCTAAATGATATTGTAGTACTTTTGAATATAGTAAACGTTGAATCTAGTTGTTTTGTGCCTTGTACGGGAAATATAGTTGCCCTTAGGCTTGCTTTCTATGCTATCACTACCCTAACTTCATATAGTTGGGGTTGATTTTATGCTTTTATTTGTTGCTACCGTTATAGGTGATATTTCTCAATTAAATTGTTTAAAGACCTTTGAGAATTACATATAAATAACACACCTCTAGAAGAAGTAATATAATTCTTGCAATAAACCCTAGAAGAAGAACTCATGCTGCACCTCTCCCCTCATCTTTCGACTTTTAAGATGAGTAAACCCCCGTTTGAGAACCATTTTTTTTAAAAAAATTATTTTTAATCACACATTCTTTCATAGAATAATTTTACACAAATTCAATTTTTTTTTAACTACAAATTTTTCAAAAAATCATTATTTCAAAACATATTTTCCCAAAAAGGGCGGGGGAATCCCCGTAATTCCTTCTTCACACTAATTCTCTTTGAATATTTTTACTTTTACTCATTATTATGAGCAAGTTACATAAAATTGTCTAAGGTTTATGATGACTACAAGGAGAATGCTCGGCAGCCAGGGAGGCTGTCTCCACTCCAATCCACTCTAGTCCAGTCCAATCCCATAATTAATTCATCACACTAATTCTCTTTGACTATTTTTACTTTTACTCATTATTATGAGCAAGTTACATAAAATTGTCTAAGGTTTATGACAACTACAAGGAGAATGCTAGGCTGTAGGGAGGGCCACACAATAGGGAATTTGTCTTTTATAATTTATATGGGTCTTGCATGAGTCCCACCACATCTGAGATGATGTCAACAAACATGTCAATTTTTTTCTGACAAATTGGTTTAATTATAATTACAAAGACACGTCATCATTTTTTATTTTTTTTTAAAAACGATTTTTCTACAAGTACATTAAGTTTAACATTATAAATGATATTGTTTGACGTGGCAACACTTTGAATCATTGATTTTAACAACACTTATTTAAATCAAATACACAATTTTTCACACATCACACAATGTTATCCAGAAATGTACAACTAACATAAATCTTTTTTTAAAAAAAAATAAATTCATGAAACACCCTTGAGGTTTACTTTTTGTGACAAATAGGGATTTCTCCCTATCATCTAAACATAAATATATATTTTCCATTTTACCTTGTATACTATTTAAAATTATTGCGTTATTGTATATAAATTATTAATTTTCCTCTTCTTTTTTGTTGAGATATCGTTTTTCATACTTTTCATTGAATACCATTACGAATATGGATTAAACTTCTTATACATAAAATTTTACATAAAGTTTCACCTAATTGACACATGATCCTACAAATATTCTCAAAAAATTTATAAAAATCATTTAATATGATTTTTTTTTCAAGTAAACTGATAAAATAAATTATTAAGCGCATGTTTGAGCCCTTTTTTTTTCCGTCCAAAATGTATTTTGGAATATTATTTTGCTGGTGAATTTGTGGTTAATTTAATAAAGCTAGTTGAAATTTCGTTAAATATTTTATAGCGCATGATTAGTACCATTTTCTCAAATTTTTGAATTTTTTATATTCTTTACATTTATACTATATTAAGTTTAGAAGATTAAATTAATATCATAATATTACAAATGAAAATAAGTTGGCATCAAATGTTTAAAGCTTAGATTCATTATAGTAAATATATGTTAAATCAATTTTAGTTTTTCCACTTTTTAAATGAGAAAGCAATATTCATAAAAATGTGATTTTAGTAACTACATTCGAGGTTGCTTCAACATGCAATTATTTCTGCTTTTTAATCTTGTTTTAATTTTTTTTTTCTTCCATTCATAAATATTTAAAGGCGGTGGTAGTCTGCGGCAACTATCAAATGGTATTATGTCAACAGACTTGTCGAACCAGGCTCAGAGATTTGTTTCTCTTGATGCTATGTTCAACCTTGACATAAGTTGATATCTCGTGCATTGATTTATTACATGCAAAATGACATCTAATTGAATAACTAGCAGCACAGGTTGTGGAAAATATTACACCTAATGCTGATTCTATATGACTTGTTCGCACCCAAACCACTGTGTCCAGAATTGATTCTAATGGATATTACTTGGTGGTTTGATTGTAAATTTTCCAGCATATGAAAAACATCACAACTCAATACACAACAGAATGTAAGAATGGTAGAGAAGGCGGTGGTATTCTCCAATTCAAAAGATATAACATCTCAGTTGTCAAGAGAAGCCTCCTTTATTTGGCATATTTTGCCAGTAGCTCAGTAACCCTGTACATATATATTTGAATTAACCTCGAATTCGTCGATCAAAACTTGGTGCTACAATAAGCCTGTGACAAATGGGCTTTATACTTGAGATTGATCAATTCAACAAGGTAATTCTCACAAAAAATGAAGTTTGTGGTGTGGGGGGGGGGAGGTTCAATCTGAATCCTTTCCTGAACCTGAAGATGAGTCTCCATTGTTATATTCATTCCCGTTCAATGATTTTGATATGATTTCTTGATGGTTTTCCTCAGTAGTGCAGGCCCGATTTTTGCTAGGTTTTGGACGAAAACTATTGCCCATTGGGAAGGGAACCTGTATAGGAAACAGGAAAATATCAGACATTTCATGTTCTTAGTTTCAAATGAAATAAAGAGTAGTTGGACTAGCAAAGTATCGTGCTTGGTCAAAAGAAAGCTACAAATTTTCCAGGTAACGACATGCATATGCATAATCACAACCAACCCAATCTCTACCTTTTCACCATATGAAATGATAAATCAATTCTGAATACCCACCTCACATTCATGAAGATAATGAGTGCATCTGGAAAAATACATTGCCAGGGAAGCAGTGTTTGTACCTGATCACCCGCATTGGGACCATCTCTATGGAAGAGTATAGGACGACATCTCTTGTCTTCATTCATCAAGCTTGAATTCTGGAAGTGGGCAACGAGTGCAGCTTTTCCTTGTATACGAGCATATGCCAGGGATGCCACTTTTTCACTGTTAAACTTTTCCCATTTCTTTCCATTGAATGTCTGCCAAGAACGCCAGTTATTTTTGTATTTCCCTTGAGCATTCAAATACAAGTAGGACCATTGTATATAATGGATCTGATATTAAATTATAAATAATACCTGATAAAAAGGAATAATGAGTGATGGATCAGTCATATTTATAAATGCATAACCCACATTGCATTTGTTCTGCAGTAAAATGGATTACCAACCGATAAATACATGAGAAGTGGCCACATTATAAAATAATCCCCAAACATGTTGCTCCAACATAAGTAACTGTAAAAAAAATATTCATAATAATAAAAAAATCTTGCCTTAAAATCAATGGGTAAGTAAATGAAATCATATGTCCCACGATGACGTTCATCAATTGCAGCCAAAAGCATCTTTGAGGTGTACCTACACTTGCCACGAGAACAAAATAGAATAATGCACCACAGACAAAAATGAAGAAAAAAAAAAAATCATTATTAGATCATCAAGAATGACTCTTATAAGTTGTCTAACATGAAGTGATACAACTGTCTTCAACTGAGATCCACCATGTTTCCAACATCTAATAGCCAGGTTTGGAAGGTCCACTACCATATGACAGTTTCGATATTAAAATAGAACTCAATTTATAATGGTCACATTACATTTATGTGATGCAAATGCAAACTAAACACACGCAGCATCAAGAGGAAGCTTTTTGAGTTAATCTGTGCCGTAAAAATACACTTGCTGTTAAAACGGGAATGTCATGTGTTCAAGTTGATTGCAATAAATTAACCCCTGTAGTAAAAGCTTCCACATATTTACCTGATGAGAGCATTAACAAACTAAAAAGAGGAAAGGAACTGATATGGAGAAGAGCGAGTACAAAATAAGGCATGAAACAGATAACAGAGGGCTGCAAGTACATAAATGATACAGAATAAAACATGGTCGGTGTTCCTATATTAGACTTGACTGGTCAATCCGACATCAACATTCCAAAAATCTCAAACAAAGATATCAAGCAGAAACGTTAAAATCTAGTTACTGAGTCCCATGTACATCTTACCAACTTGACTTCTGTGTAAGTGAATAGCAAAAATGGAATTTCAAATCAAGAACACTAAATTTGTCAACTTGGAGAAATGAACTTGAGATCTCAGAAAATTGAAGTGATAAGTACTTACTTGTTAGGGATATTCTTTATCATAATTGTTGTCCGCTTGTCGTCTCCTTGTGCAATTCGGTCTATGTCAAGCTCAAACTGTTTCTTGTTGTCAGCTTGACTCGAACTGCCTTCATTCCGACGGCTTCTGGTTTGTTCAGTTGGGTAAACAAATGAACTGATTATGGGAATCATTTGGCCTCTTTCAGGAAACATCATGTAGTTCTGATGATGGGGGTGCAGTCCAAAACTTTTGGAAGGAATGGGAGGGTTTACGAAATTCCCCCCCGCGAAAGGAAAGATATTATGGTGACCAAATTCCAAGGGAGGATATGAATGACCAGAAATCCTCATATTCCCAAGGGAACCTGGGTGGAACACAGTAGCATCAGGAGATACACTGACATAAGTGTGTTGTCTATCCCACAGAGAAGGATTGAATGATGGTGCTGATCCCACATGGAGGTTATTTATAGGTAGAAGTGCATTCAGCTTATGAGATTGTGCTCTAGGAACTGCATGCAATTGATGAGGGTGAGCATTGCCAATCTCATTGACAAATGATGATGAGTTTGGCCACACAATGCCTTCAGGCTGAGGATAGTGTGAAGTACTCCACATGCAGTTACACCCAGGAAGGGGGCAGCTCCCAGTTCCAGAGGAACTAAATACTGAGAAAGAAAAAACAGATTAAACGAAAGGAAAACACAAGTTGAAGGCTAGCAATTTTTTAATGTAAGTATGATGAAGATTATTTTTTTAAACACAGCCGTAGAAGTGTTGTCAAATAAATGGGAAATCAAATAATCCCACAAGAATGAAATTTCACTAGTCAGATTCGGTTCTTCCTTTTACCTAAAATGATATGCTATACAAGGACACTGGTTAGGACAAGCTTTTCAGTGTGTTCTTCACCCTTTAGACTTATTGTCTGAGATAATTGACTTTAGGTATAAGCCTTAATACACACTGATTAACCAGTGAACCTGAAAATAACAAAACAATAATTCCTTCGTACTTACCACCATCATCATTTAGATCAATTTGCTTCTTGTTAGAGCTAACTCTACCAAATTGCTGGTTTTCCATCATTTCTTGTCGTATGACACTAATGTTTGCAGTGATATTACCAGGAGAATCACAAGAAGGCCAACTAGATAAATCCCTGTGATAGTCTGGAAGTGAATGGGGATGAAAATATGGTGTGCCTCCGAGTTCAAACTTCAGATGGCTCTGTGCACGACCAGATTCATTGACAATAGATTGTAATCCAATTGATCCCACCCTTACCAAAGAGGGTATGGCATTGGGAACACTAGAAGATACGCCATGGTGAAACATATTATCCAATAATGGGTTTATAGGGACTCCATTTGTCGAGTGTGCATCCATTATAGTTCCACTGTCAATACTAGAGGTGATTCCCCCGTGCAAAAATGGCCCTGGCAAAATAATTCACTCAGCATAACAAGTTTTCTGTTAACTGAAAGCTAGTCGTCAATGTGCACTATAAGAATTAATAATACCAGAAAATTCAGTTAAGCGTATGGGAGGGCTATCCCGCTGTAATTTAAGGCCAAATTCTTCTTGGTCCAGTTTTGATGAAAATGTCTGCATTATTCTACACATAACAAAGTTTAGTTTTACACTTGGTAGAAATAAGTACTCGTCACTACAGAAGAAAGTTTTAATTACTCGAATTCAACTGAAGTTTGACTGCAAGGTTGGTTTCTTAAATGAAAACTGCCAGAACAAAAGGAAAGAAAGAAAGGACGCAGGGGAAGAACATAGTGAACGACAAAAGAGCTAAATATCTACCTTCTGGGACCGTGAGGTCGGCTTGGATCAAGTATAGTACACTTTCCCTCAATGCCACTGTCATTTAATGCACGAAGAGCGGCATCTGCAGCTCTAACATCATAAAATTCTATAAATTTGTGATTACTTCTATTCTGAGTCTCACGAATCTACATCCAGAAAACAATAATTAGTAATTTGATTGATGTATAAACAGAATCGATTAAGTTGGCACCCATGCTCACCTCCTTTATCTCGCCATAGACACCAAAAATTTGGAGGAGTTCATCGTTTGACATAGAATAGACAAGGTTGAAAACCACAAGAATACCCTGATTAATGTTTTCCGCAGATGGATTTTCCTGATATAGGTGGTAAGCAAGCAAATGTCCAGTTTATAATTGTGATAAATAGCAGCATGCATTACAATGATGAAACTATTGGCTTGTTTGGATAAGCTTAAAAAAGTAACTTCTAAGCTTAGCCAAACATGTTCGTATTTAAAATTAATTTTAAATAACCTCCTTGTCCAGACATGTTTGAATTGTATTTACAAGTTACTTTTTTGAAATTTTAGTACAAAAAAAGGGGCTTCTATAATAGCATGCTCTTATCTCATTCTTAGAAAGGAATTTTACCCCTTTTAGGCTTGGCCAAACATGATATATAAACACGAGTATAAAGCAAATGAATAGAAAGAGAAACATGGTTTGAAACGTGAGTTTTGAAAGACAACAAAGCTAAACTTCACCTTTGGAATTGAGAAATGTATGTCAAGTTTCCTATGCCATAGTGGCTTAGACTGGAGAGCTTTCATAGCATTACAGGCTGCTCTTATATCATAATATGATACCATAACATAACCCCAATGCTTGCTTGCTGTATATAGAGTGCAGATATCTCCATATTGCTACAATTCCAATTCAACACAAAGGGATGACAACAGTCAGTATGGTACGAAAAGTAAAGTATGTCTGAATTACTACTTGGAACACCAAAATGGAAGAGTACATGGCATACCTCAAAAAGGGTTCGTAATTCAGAGTCTTCAATGTTGCCGTTAATATTTTTCACAAAAAGTGTTCTAGAAGGGTGCTCCCCACCATCAGCACCACATTTCCCCTGCAGATTAACTGAATGTACACCAGGAAATTTGGAATTTCTTTGCAAGGAACCATCTTCTCCTAACTCCAGTCCTCCTACACTGCTAAACAGGTCTAAATCTTCCACATCATCCCCCTTGTTAGGCCATGCAATGCAGTCAAGCCCATCAGTCACACCAGAAAACAAGTCATCATCATCGGGAAGAAGATTAGCAATAGTTTGGGCTTCAATTTCTTCAAGGGATTCAAAAGGTTCCTCTTCCTTATAGTGTGATGCAGTACCACCAACAGAATGACCATATGGTGCATCATCTGATGATAATATTACTGCATTATAAAAATACAATGAGAAAAAATGACTGTTATTTTATTTTATTCTCAGTAACTTAAATGACAGAGAGTAAATTTACAAAGCTACCAAATTTTGCATCTCAAGAAAGACAAAAAGATTGAAAGCAATTTCTGACAATCGTAAAACATTTGGAAAATGGTACCAGTTTTCAAATATAGGAAAATAATTAATAAGGTAAGCTTTGAAGTTTGAAGCTGGCTGCTCTGCTATACTAGACCAGTTGTAGGGTGCTATATTAATTTACCAAGGAAAAGAAAGGGCTTACACTTTCTTGTAAATAAATCCGACAATGAGCTTGAAAAAAGACCATTTTCATATCGATCACCCACAATATTTATTTCTGGTGCATCCATGCAATAAGATGCAGAACCTGCAATGGAATTAGGTCTAGCACCCAGATCATGGTCAACAGCATTTGGCAATGGATGGCTGGATGCTCTTTCTTCCCCAACTACCTGCTTCTCCAATGTAAGGTTAACTTTCCGACCACGACGTAGATAATATTCAGGAAGTTCAAAACCCTTTGCCATCTGAGAGTCCGCTAGGATGTTATTCTTTAGTGATGGAACAACGTGCCCTTGTAAGTGTTCCTCCTTTTTTCAAACCTGTATAAAGGCATCCACCAAAAGGTAACATAAGTCTCAAAAATGCCGAAAACTGAATGTGAATATGGAACATTCAAGTTCTTGTGAACAAATATTTATATGCAGATACTCTTTCTTAGAATGTTATTTTGACATTTATGACACGCTGCTGGATTGACATGTCTTTCTTCACAGTGCACAAAATTGCAAAACATCTTTTTGTACAAAGTAAGCAAACGAATGAAATCCTGAATCCCACTCCCACCTACTCCCATTTCAGGATACACTTTTTTATTCTCTCGAAGCGGAGGAAAATATTATTAATCAGATTGGCCTAATCCTGCTTTACTGTTGAAGTATTTTCCTATTATTAGGATCATGCCATAGATGGGCTGAAAATAAGAAGCCTGAAATTTGGCTGTGTAGCATACTTTCACCATATAAACCAGGACTGGTGTTTATATATCTAAAAACCAACCTGCCTAAGTAAAGGAAAAAAGGAAAAAGTCATCTAAGGTACAACGTGGAAAGTAGCTCGCAGTATTTATTGTTTTCTTTCGGCAGTGGGGTGGGAGGGAGAGGCTGAAGAGAAATGGAAGTTAATATTGTCTTAAAGTGTATCACAGACTGCTAAATTCCCTAAATAAATTAAAATTCATGTGTTCTCCATTAAGACCCAAATTGAACGTGGTATGGGCAACCACCAATACCTCGTCTGAGGAAGGCTTCTCGGAGAAGAACAAAGGGGTAAGGGGACAAGCATGTGGGTGGGTTCATCATTCCAGATGGCATGGTGAAATCTCTCCAAAAGATTTCGTCCAAGGCATCCATGATCCACCACTATCAAAAGGATACCGATTCTATAAAATTTCTAGTACAATCTGATTTTAAAAATACCTGCAAGAAGAATTCAATGATGAATTAGGTGTTTGGCGGAAGGGAAGAGACTACAATGGTAGAACCAGATAACAGCTCAAGAAACCTCGAAACAAAGACTGATAAGCCGAGGAACCCACTGCTTATTGCCAAGGACAGGATAAATCATAACATGTATATAGATCAAATTTCAGTTACAAATCTAGCAGAGAAAAATTAGATCTTCAGTTTCATAATGGACAGCAAAAACAATGGTTCTAAAACATCTTTTTTTTCTCACAAATTCCCACTGTAAAAGTTTCATTTTAAAAAATTTCGACCAAAAAAAAGCTATTAAATTTTCGAACAAATATTTACTCAATACGAGAAAGGACATCTTTCCCAAAATTCAACAGTTCCAAAGACAAATTCCCTGAATTCTGGAAGTTTCAGATAAGGGGAGGGAAAATTAAATTTGAGCAGATGGAGAAAACAGGACAGATCAGCTTCAGCCAAAGTTCACATAAACCCCCCATAACCCAGCAAATTCACCCAAAAAATCTTCATCAGATCACCCAGTACAAGCCTCGGATATCTAAATGTGGAATCTTTGGACTTGAAACGCCAAAAAAAGCAAAGGGTCAAAGCTCAAACGCATTAACTACTGGGAAAAAAAAGTTTAGTTTCAAAAAGCACGCACCTCCAAGAAATCACAACACCATCTACGAGGATACACAAAACTCAGGGCAAAACGAGAGGGACAGAAAGTAGAAGACAACGAAACCGATGCGAAGAATTTAAACAACGCTGAGCAAATAACCTTCCAGAGTGAAAAAAAAAAGGGGAATAAATTGCGGCAGAAGGCAAAGGAAAGAAAGAACTGAAGAGGTATCAGTAGCGTGCAAATAACCTTCAAAGCCTGGATGCCTTTCTCTTGTCTTCTTCTCCCTTTCCATTTCTTGCTGTGTTTGCTCTTTTCACCTACATTGCACGTTAACCACATGTACTCTCTCTCTCTCTCTCTATATATATATATAACATAAACTCACCCTTTCTCTCCGTCACAAGAAATTGCTGTCAGAGTTGCTCGCTTATCATCTCCGATAGGAATCTGTGGAGATTCCGACGAGAAATTCCCGCTCCCTTTGGAGAAAAAGAAAGATCGGTTTATATGGTTCCAAAGGAACTGAATATGAGAAAATGACATGAGAATTTGAGGAACCAGTTGGGTCTACGTACAACAGTTATTCTGGGTGGTTTAATAAATATCACGTAAAGTTTCGTGTTTGATTAAAAAAAAAACTTAAGGCAAACAATCATATAATTTTAATTATATAATAATTTATGAAATTCATAACTTTTTAACTACATATTTACTAACCTTTATTAAAATTTACTAAAATTCTAATTTTAATTCTACGAATAAAATGTTTTGGACTACAATTTTTTAATGGAAATGGTAAAGGACATTCAAATGTTGTTTGGTTCAACTAAAAAAATTAATTAAAATTTAAGGTGAAGTTAATAATCAATTTTAATTCACAATTTTTCAATTACATTTTACATAAACTTTTATTCAAATTTACTAAAAATCTGATTTTTATCTAAATCAAACGAGAACTTAATTTCCCCTATATTTGAATGAAGACGTAAAAATGTCGTTTAAGTTTCGATTAAAAAAATAAACATATTTTGTGATTTAAACTTATTGTGAATTGATTAAGAACTCATTCATTCTTTATGCAATAATGACATACAAATAAATAATAAAGAAAGAAAAAGTCATTCGTACTATAGTTAATTATTAATTAATCGTAGTATTTGATTGGGAGAAAATATATAGATGGCCTGCCCATGTCTTTCAAGTCAAAATTGTGTCTTAGAGAGCAATGTTGTTTGTTGTGTAATGATATGTATTATTTCCTTTTAATTATGTCTTTGGCATATTAAAAAGAACCGTGCTAGGACGTGTGTAGAATAATTCTATTAAAAAATTTTCCTTACATATTCTCTCACTTAAGTGGATCGAATGACTTGTGTACATACAATGCCAATACAATACACTGATGAAGAGCAGCTCCTCATGTTGAGTAATGAATTCAATTTGAATTGATCTCAACAAAGGAGCTCTTATGCCTCATCCTATGAGACAAATTACACGACGGATAACTAAAAAAAGACAAAGATATTCGAGATGATAACATTTTTTTACGAATATCACCTCTATCGAAAGATATTCCATATAAAGATACTTTGAGTATTTGGTAGTTTTGGTAGCTTTCAGTAGATATCATGATGAAGCTACATGTCAAACATTCAATGAACACCGTTTTTTGTCTCTTGATATAAGAGTTCACATTCGTACCTCCCGTAAGTATGTTGATTCAAGTAATACAATAGTGAACCCAACTCACGCCACAAAGATTTGGCACTCTCTCTTCAAATTCGACAATAATATACTTGTTCATTGTAACTCTTCCACAAACAATCATATCAATACAATTTGTTTGACTCGAACGTCAGAGTACCTGCGATTGTTGCACCCTGTCGGAGCAATGATAGCTGTGCAAGTAACATAAACACGGATTGAAGAGGATTTGAGATCTATTTATTATGCAATACCATCAAATTTCAAGGTCAACGGGAGCAACTACTAGAAAATGTAGCAAATTTGAGAAAAGCGTAACTTGAAGAATATGATGGGCCTAATAGCAACTTGTGTTACAAGAAAGATACAAGGCCATAACTATTATGAGCAAGGTGAATATAGGTGGTAAGCCTTGGCTATACCACTTTCAAAATCCAAATAAAATCTTTATTTATTTATTTTTATTTTATAACTCATATCAAATCAACTATCGTCTAGTCCTTACTGAAATTACTTCACCCAATTCTTAACACAATGCCGAATTGCACATTTGACTATTTGAGTCATACATAGCTTATAACCATTTGGCACCCCTGGTTTGACCCGGGATTTAATCCCGGGCCAAACAGCACGGTCCTAACCTTAATCCATCCTTAGTGTAATAAATTTTATTTATAATTTCAATCTTCATACCAACATTCAACCTAAATTTAATTTCTAATTTCATTGCTACAGTCTCTGCCCCTATTTTCTGTCCAAATTCTCATCCCTATATTGTCCACTTTTCTTGATTCCAAGTTTTTCAATGAATTTAAAAAAAGATAAAAAAATTTTATTCAAAAAGAGCGAAGAATTGTGATATATGATTCGATTTTAGATTCCCAACATGTTCCATCCTTTGGGTCTCTTGCTTCTTGCTTTGCATTTTTCTTCCAATGCACTCAAAGCATGCTTTTCTTGTGTCTTTTCATCAATTTAATAATCAAAATGTCAAAGCTTGAGATTCGTCCTAAAGATGAACAAGAAAAATAAGAGAAAAGTAAGACAATTCCAATTCGAAATACTAACATATTGCATAAAAGACCCGATAAACTTAAAATTTAAACTTTTGCTACTCATTGACCAAAACAAAACAAGATGAAAAACAAGAAGAATAGACGCGAGAAAATATTGTGTAAACTAGTCAAACTTCTTATTACGATTGTCTATGAGTCGGAAACAAGCATTTAATTCAAAGAAACAAATCCCATTCATGCATTTAATTGTGAAGTATAAAGGGTCTTAGCTTTTAATAAAGCCCATTCTTGCAATTTTAGATCTATGATTTTTCTAAAATTCAGGGGCTGATTTGCAGGTAAAATTTGGAAACAACAAAAAATTGTAGGGATCTGAATGTAGAATCTTTTAAGGGTGATGGGCTAATTCTAAGAATTTAGCTTGCTAGGCTTCTCTTTTTGTTTTTACTTGTAGAAGAACTTGTTAAGAGAGCTACTTTAATTGATGTCAACTTTTGAATTTCAGAGGCTCATTTTGACCTCTCAAAAATTATGACAAACAAGCCCTAAATAACTTACAACATATTATGCATGTAGAAGCGATTAAAGATAACATAAAAAGCTGTTCAACCTGATATTCGTAGAGTCATACACCGAATGGGGTTGGAATTACTCATCGAACCAAGTAAATGGAGAGGGGACATGACATGGTTATTGCCCCGAAACGAGTATGGGGCGGGTATTGAAAATATAGCTCTCGCCTCACTACCTGCCTCGTTACATGCCTATTTAAAGTTAATTTCAAACTTTTTATAAAATAAAAGTAAAAGATTTACTATCATTTTTAAAGAGAATATAAGTTGTCGTTAACAAATTGGAAAAAAAAGTAATAATATTTACTAACTAAATATATAAAAAAAATAAAAACAAAAAATAAAATAAAAAAAATAAAAAGGAAAAATAAATGAGGTAGAGGATCTATCTCGTCCCACTCTAACAAGATATGGTGACGGAGTAAAGTGACACAAATACCCAATGGGACGGGGGTGAGAATGACCGACCCGTTGCATACTCATCCCGTTGTCTCTAAGCCGGATATGATCAAATGTATTTCATGTATTCATTATTTTTACTCCACGTCTCAAGACTAAATAATCACTCTTTCTTTTTTAACCATATATTTTGTAGGATTCACAACTTTTCAACCACCTATTTTTATCAACTTTTATCAAATTACATTAAGAATTTGATTTTAATCCCCACGTGATGGGCACAGTGTTATCGAATTATTAAAAAATTGATTGTTTCATGCATAAAAAGTCGAAAGGACAAAGTTGGAGCAAATTATAAAACTGACGACTCATATATCAAAAAGATAAGAATAGGAACCGAACAACTATATTAGGCAAACCTTAGGGTACTTTGTGGAATTACAATAAAGTAATGGGTACTAATTGAGGTAGAAAGTCTTCTGGTCAGATACATCTGCGGTCGGAAGAGGTGGCTGTCCGAAATGGCTGTACACTTGCCTAATTCTGCACTGTCGGCGACGGAGGTCTGCTTTCCTGGGGCTTGGCTGCCAAATCAACGGCTGGGAACGGCTGAACTTCGTTTTAACACTCCCTTGAGGACACTGAAGATCCGTACGTCAGCGCTGGACCGTAACAGTATTGGTGGAGGCGACAATAGCAGTAAGAAGGCGGCAACACCTAATTTGAATTACGTTGTTCCGCTGGACAAGTCCTCCTGCATCACTCGCCCCCTTGCCGAGATCCTGCGAGACCTCAACAAGAAGATCCCTGATAATATCGTCAAGAATCAAGATGATCATTCCACCTTTATCCCCTGGTAAGTAAGGATGAAAGTATCCCAATTATTTTTACATTTTTATTCTTAGTGGCACTTTAATTTTCTAATTTACATGCTACTAGTGTTATTGCGCGGGTCTTTATTGTTGCTCTGAATTTCTGATGATAATATTGTTCGCCTCTGCTAGGTACCAGGCCAACCGCATGCTGAGTTTTTACGCCCCAGGTGAAGTTTATTTCCATCAATTTTGATGCTAATTACACCAGGAATTTACCTGATATATCTTTGAATTAGTATTTGTGTTTTCTTCTATTTCTCATCTTCCCTTAGAAATGATTATGGTAGACTTCATATAAGACTTCAAGTTCAGGATTTTGTAACTGAGAAATAAGGGGAAGTAGAGATGAGAATTGGAGAACACTAATTTCTCAAATTTTCTGAATATGGTTGAAATAAATGAAATGTCAATCGCTAACCACATGGAAATGTAAATGTAATTGTTTAATTTTTTTTTCCTTGTAAGCCCGTTTTCTTGTTTTCAGTTAGAACTGAACAAAATTAATTTAGCATTTCTGTTTTCTTTCTCCCGGAAACCCCATCCAAATGATTTAAGCCCAAAAATTTGTTCTATAAGTTTGGCATTCAAAGAGGATTCTACATGACTTTATGAACTTCACAGGTTATAAGGATGGCCTTTATAGAAGATTCATTTTGAAGTGTAATAATATCGGATGAAAAACATGTTGATTAGGGAGGCGACGAAGAACCCATAGTGTTTAAGCTCCATTTGGTTGTATGTAAAATTTTGTTCATTGGAAACACTTCCATGGTAAATATTTTTGAGGTGAAAAATATGCTTGGTTGGCAAAGAATGGTAGTATGTGGTGGTGCTATTGATTTTATAGTTGTGGCAGTTGTCTTTGTTGCCAAAAGGTTGCTTGTGACTTGTTAGTGGGTGGTGGTGCTACCAACAATCTAATAAGCGTGCAAGGGAGGGCATGATGGTGGTGGTGGGCGTTGGGTCTGGATGAGGTGATTTATACTAATTGTAAACTAAACTGAGAACTATTAACCATCCTGTATCCACCCGCAAATTCTGGGCTTGTATTTAACAAAATTAAACTAAATAACAAGTGGTTCATCTGTTGGTCATGGTTGAATACCGGCATTGATAAGATTTTGGCAGTTCAATGTTTTGGATATTGGATGAACAGGTAGTAGTATTTCAGAAGACCAAGATACTTACCTCAACTATGCTTTGTTGGTTCTTATTGTTCTCAAACGCCTTCAAACCACGGAAGGACAGATGAACCATATACCATAGTCTTGAAAACCGCACATAATCATTCCAATTGCTGATTTTAACCATATTATATGTGCGTTGCCTCTCTCTTCAAAGAATTTCCAACCTCTTGTCCTGCTCATTGCCCCTACAACCCACCAAAAGTGGAATGTACATGGCCCTCCATTTCTTTTTATTTTTTATATTTTTTTGAGACATAAAACATGTTATAGACTGGTCTTGGTCAATAACCCAGAATTGGGTCAATGGAATCGAATTTGGTGAGTGACCTAAATTGTCAACAGAAACATAATTCTATGCAAGACCCTGTGTTTCTGGACAAATTCCATCATTTAAGGGGTCAAGCTTGCATTTATATTAGATTTTGACCTTTTTATGGATTATCTCTGTGAATGTTACTTAGTAGTCTTATGGTAATTTCTAGAATTTCCTGTTGCGCCAGAATTTTTTCTTTTATTAGTTTTTCATGTTTCCCTCTTATTGTTGCATTGTATGGATACGACCACTGAGGTCTGCCACAAAGGGGAATTTATTGAAAGAGAAAGAAAGAAAATTGAGTTTTCTCAATTGTGTGTCCAAGTGTTTGGTATTCAATGTGAAATGAGGCTAAAATAATTGGGTTTCACATGATTCAAAGAGTTTTTGACTCTTATTTCTCAGTAATCATGAGGAAATCAACATACGGTACAATTTATGTCTCGATATTTGCATTTGTGCTACCTTGCAAGTTGGTATTGGAGTCTTTTTCACTCTTGTGAGCACGTTGCCAAGTAGATGTCAAACTGCGAAGTATCACTAAAAGGATATCTGGACGTGCAACAAGAGAGGACTCCAAATCAGTAGCCTATGGATAAGGAGTCCGGCAACAACGATTAAGGTCCATAGGGATAATTCTAAGGCCCAAAATTTTATTATAGATCATTCTTGGTCAAAGATCTAGATTTTGGTCGGTGGAGTCAAATTTGGATAATCACCTCACTTTTTCACGTTGAAATGGTCAGCAAAATTTTTGTTGACCTTAAAGCCATGTGAGTTTTGGGCACATTCCATCATTTAGGGCACTGAACACACATTTTTATTATGAAATTGCGATTGAAAATGAGTATGAGAAAAAAGAGTTTTGAAAAAATGATTGTCAAATTATATATATATATATATATATAAGGTCTTTTGAAGTGGTGATTACCGAATAAAAAAATTGGTTCGTAATTCTTGGTGTTCAACATAAATTAATTAGTTCAAATTCTTGATATTTTATGTGAATCAATGACTTTTATGCTTATTTTCTAGTATTTGCTTGTTAGAACTTGAACTAGAAAATTGTTCTTTAATTTTGTATTTCACGCTCTCATACACGCTTGTCTGCATCATGATTCCAATGCAAAGTTATATCTACCATTGCGACTAGTCTTTCTTGAATGGGATCAAATTCACGTGTAAGAAACTCAAATTGCATGGAACAAGAATTAAAAAATGAATTATGGGTTTGTAGGATGCCTTAAAATCCTTTTATACACATGATTTAGATGGATCCATTGAATTTGATATAATTCACTATTAACTCGTACTAATTTCTGAAGCTGCTTGGATCCAACCCAACCTGCCCATTTACCACCCTCGGTGACAATGGAAATAGGAGTCATGGTTATACATTTAGAAATATTTACATCTAAAATATTTTGTGCAAAAGCTGAATTTGAATTCTTGAAACAGGAATAAAGTTGAAAAACTCAAAAATTTGTAGAAAATAATTTATTGTATTGAATTGCTTTTTTGAAATAATTAAAAAGCTTTTGTTTATATTATAGGTAAAATAATCTCTTAATCTAATAACTGAAGGAAGATAAGTAATTAAAACCTTATAGACTAGGGATAAAAAAATAAAAAAATCCTAATCTAAACAAGAAATAAAATCCTATTACAACAAGAAATAATTCCTCGTCCTATTTGTGATAGAATTTTTCAACATCAATATCTATTCCGCCTCCTACTCTCTCCCCTCGAACTTAGTATGATGATGTTCTTTCCCACAAAAACTTCCCTATATGCTAACCACACATTTGAGCACGAGGAAAATATATAGGACCATAATAAAAGGAGTCTTAACACTGTTTTTGCAGGTTGGTGTGGAGAAATACGCGATGTTATATTTGCTGATAACGGAAGTGTGACAGTGGTGTACCGTGTAACTGTACGAGGTTTGGATGGAGAGGTATGGTTTCTTTACATGTAGTCCTCTGCCACCTTAGTCATTTTTATATCACTATATTTACTTCTTCGATCGTAGGTACTTGTTTTTATTTTCCAGTTAACACAATTTTGTGCGATCTTTAAGCTTTAATAGGGAAAAACAGCTAAATTTGTACCTGAGCTGGTAGTCCAAAAGATATAGTGACTTGAGCTTAACGCTACATATTCATCTATCCTGGAATTTTCCATTATGCACTTTATAATCAACAGTTGTTATATTGGAGCCTTTAATTATTCCGAATGGTTAAATCTAACGTAATCTTTCTTCTTCTTGAGTTCACATTTCCTTGGTTCTTTGGGGGATTGCTGCAGAAGCTATTCCTGTATAAAGGAAGACTCCAGTGTTTCTTGAAACGGCCAGCCCATACCCCTCACATGAAACAACAGACCATAAGGAATAAAAGTAAAATGCTACTAAAAGCTTTCAAAAGACTATATAAGACAATCATCGTTGAAATTCTTTTGTTGATGTGAACTTTTGAACTAAAACTGTGTACTTCTAATCTTAGGTATGAAATCTAGATCTCCTTGAATGCCTTTTACTCCTGGAAAGCTAAATCTGCCTTATGTTTTAAATTCACAATCCAGCCCTAGGTAAAACTAAATTGTCCCAAGCAAAGAAAGATGTTGACAATGCACGGTCAGTGATATTCGGAAGTCAATAACCATGTTTGAACTGTGAAGTATAGATTTTCTTTCTCATAAAAAATTCAACTGATATCAATATTGTATTAGAACCCATGAAAAAGTTTTCATATCATCTACATGGGTGGACATAAATGTTGTCTCCTTAATACATGGCAATCTCAAGTTAGTAACTATCTCAGCCTTATTTCCCTTTCAATTGGCAAGTATTGCATTATACTTTAAGCATGTTTCCTTGTAATAAATTACAAAGTTAATACGTAATGGGAGGTGACATATTTGGAGAGGTGTTAGGTTAATTTACCTTTCAAAGTGATAAGATAGTGATTGTTGTTTGCAGGTGGTGTTGGATGGTGACTTTTTGATTTGTGTACAGGCTAGGGGCAGGGAAGAAGGGATACTGTTGGACTTTGTCCTCCTTTTTCTACTTTCCAACTAGTTGAACTTGTAGAAATGTGAAAAGCTTCAGTTTTTTCAAGTCATCCAAAATTGTGTCAAGTCAAATTACGATATTGTGTTTGGGACCAAGGGTGTAAAATTTTATAAATCGAACTACAGTTCACATCCCTTAGCTTTGTTAAGGAAACATCATAATGAGGATCATGGCTTTGTTAGGGAAATGGCCTAGAGATTCCCTTCAGCATATTCTTCCTCACGGGGTAGGATTGTGTGGAGCAAATAATGATATGAACCCAAATGGTTGGAACTCTAGAAATATTTTGACTTAATTCAGAATCCTGTGAAAAATTGTGTCATAGAGATCTTTTGCTTCCATTTATTTCGCAAAATGAGTTCTGGGAGCTGCAGACTTGTTTGACAAGTTCTTCTGCTTTTGCTCACAGATTTCACGACCTTCCATTTTAAGAAAATGTTCCAATTAACTGTCAACAATAAATTGGAACTTCAGATTGATTGTAATTTGCCGGATAGTGAAATTTCAGATTTGTCTTCTTTGTTGGCTATCCTTGATAGCAGTGTGGAGCCTTTTAGATAAGAAGAGATTGTGGTCATTGGATTCTATAGTATCTTTTCTCGTAACTCACTTTTCAATTTTTTTCTTTTTATATTTTATATAAAACACTAGGCAGTCTGGAGGGTTTGGTGGTGCTTCAAGTCTGTAGAAGGGGGCATCTTCTTTGTTACTAGTGCAAAATCAGTTGCTATTTCAAAATTATAATCCGGGTCTTTGTTAAGCATTCTTTAAGAGAGCTTCTTTGGAAATGTTCTAATCATTCATCTGGTATCCATAGGCAAGGGGGACATCCGGAATCATATTGTTCCATGCTTTAACCGATTTGCCTATTTTTTCTATTCCTATCATTCAACTGCACCCATAGAGCTATTCTGAGTTGGTTTCTAATGATAGCAACAAATGAATGATGCAGGCACATCGTGAATCGACTGGAACAGTATCAACTGGCGATGGAGATATTACGGATCCCGTTGCTTCAGCAGAGGAAATAGCGTTTTGCAGAGCATGTGCTCGGTTTGGTCTTGGCTTGTATCTTTATCATGAAGAGTAGAAGCTCGACTTTTTCCATGCTAAATTTTCGAATGTTATGTGTGCTTGATTTGACGAATGTGACAATAATATATTTGTTTTCTTGCTCATAGTCCTAGTCGAATCGAATAACACTCATTTCCAGATTTTTGTATCTACTATATTGGATTGCAGACACCAAATCTTGAGGTTGAGGCAGTTGTAGAATTGATTAATCTTAGTCACGAACTATATTCATTGAATCATTTTCCAGCAGCATAAATTTGGTCCTACACTTTCTTCTGTCTCAGTATTGATCATATTTTATCCTAAACAATATAAAAGAGCCAGCCTCCCTTGGCACACGTGTCGCAACCTTCTATCGTCAACCATAACGATGTCGTTTTAGAGGATTTTTCCAATTCTTTTCTATTCCGTCTTCATGTCGGCACTAAGAAGCGCAAGAAGAAAACGTACACCAAGCAAAAGAAGATCGAGCACAAGCACGAGAAGGTCAAGCTCGTCGTCATCTAGTTCTACAAGGTCGATGACCGAGGCAATGTCAGAAGCTCTCTTTCAAACCCACTCTATGTTTTGATATCTGATTTCATTATCTTTCATCCTTTTTTTTAATACAATTTTAAAGTGTCCTCACAATTTTGGCATTCGAAAATACGGGTCGATTCTCTATATTTTTCTGTAGATTCAATGGGTTTTATAGGAACTGGAGTTGCTTGCAAAACCTCTGGTGGGAAAGGTTCTTGGAGTCTTGAAGCTCGATAAGTGTTCAGGATTTTCTACTGCTGGTCTCGTACTTATCGGCCACCTTTGCTGGTTAAAAAAGAATGCATACCAAATATTTTAGATTTTGATTTTGCTGAAATTTTTATGATACAGAACCCTTTTATCCTTGAAGATTATTTATTATATCAAATACTGTTCAGTCACTCATAGCACAATGGAAGTTGTCACTCATAGTACAATGGAAGCTAAGGAATGGTGAGTGCTTTTAGGATGAATTGAATGGTATTTTTCTCGGGGTTGAAAGGTTTTGATATTTAGGGCGTGTTCGGTAGAGATTAAAATCATATTAAAATTGAAAAATTAGCCGTTATTGTTGATTTTTATTAGACGAGTGAGACTCAATAACGACCATATTTTCAATTTTAATTGGATTTTAAATTGTACCAAACAAGCTCTTAATTGGATTTGTAAGAAATAAATAGTAGTTTTCGAGAATGGGGAAAAAATGTTATTGGAATCGGAATCATTATATGTAAAATATGCTCGTAAATTTTATTGTGGTGTGGAGGTTAATAAACATTTTGTAGTTTGTATGGAGAATCGGTGCTATATGTAATCAGAATTATGTGGTAGTCATTTGACATCAATTTCAAGTACAACGATTTAATTGTGTTTGTGTTTGTTCTTTCCCCAAAACAGTTGTTAATGTCGGGTTTTGATGTTATGATTAATAGATGCTACAAACACAGCAACATGCTGAGAGAGATGCTGCAATTGCTTGTTTAGAGCAGTCGTATTTTTCTTTCCTTGAGATTGACTAAACATAAAGGTAAAAAGTTTGAAGTCATTGAAGAAGCACAAGCTTTAGTGGGTGCTGTGCAAGATGCTGGTTAATTTATTTCACCCGAAAATCTTTATGTTCCAAGCACGTACCCTTTTGGTCCAAGCTTTGATGCTCAAGAATCAACGAGGTCAAATGTTCTTGTCAATTCTCTTCTGTCTTTCCAAGTCCCTCAAATTGGATCACATGGGTAGGATAATGGAGAATTTTTCTTTGGTTGCTCTCAACATGCTTGCATTATTATGTCTCAACACAGGGACCCGTGTTTTCGTGCGGTACGGAGACACATGTTGTGCTCCGTATTGGTGTTTCTCCGTGCCCGTGCTCCGTGCAGAGACACGACCCAGGTCTCGCTGTGGCCATGTCTCCTTTAAGCATAGAGACACCGCTCGTGTCTCTGTGCTTCACGGAGACACAGGCTATGTCTCCGTGAAGCATAGAGACACAGGGTGTTGCCCCTGAACCCCACGACTTGATCGATCATGTTGATCACCGTCGGGAGCGTTGCCCCCGGACCCCCACGAGGGGTGCTGCCCGCTCGACCCTCGGACTTGACCGGTCAGGTCAACCCCACCGCGGTGTTGCCTCAGTACCCCACGAGGGCGCTGCCCATGTGTTGTAGTAATGTCATCCTTATTAACATTTTCACTGTTAAAAAGTTGTCATATTTCATTTGTAGAATTCGATACTTTCGAAGTTTCAGTTTGTATGACTAGTGATACTGAATTTACTTACATATATCACACATAAAGGAAATAAAAAACATTTGCAATAATATATTTTAATTTTTTAATTAATTTTTTCAGC
>CAIGRS010311907.1:0-31179 GCA_903798395.1 Fraxinus floribunda | reverse complement strand
AAGTAGGGATCCATGTAATTTCCACCATCCAAAATTACTGCTTAAAAAGACAAAAAAAGAAGGAAGTTTCAGCCCATCAGTTCATCATTAGCCCAAGTGTAATTGTTTGTTTCAATAGTTAAGCCCCACTCAAAACTTATTCATTTACTTTTCTAGTCCGTAGATTCAAACTTCAGATTTGCAGTTAAATTGGAAGCCGAAATCCCTAAAGCCATTGAACATTGTACCTAGCCATAACGAAGCCGGCAACCGACGAACGTCTTCGGCTTTAAGTCTTTAATAAATATGCAATTGGTGCAATTTTTAATATATATATAATTTTTTGGGCATGTACTTTTCTTTGATCTATTAATGCCTAAATTTATTGAGGGTTTTGTAAACGGATAATGTGGTTTGTTTGGTTGCGTAGAAAAAATTACGGCTTTCCTCGCGCTTTGTGTTGTTTCTTTCTATTTTGTCGTTTTGGTACAAAATGGTGCAAAATAATTATTACATTTGTACTTTCCTTTCAATTTTCTAAAGATTGGAAAAATGGAGAGAGGTTCATCTAGAGGTATACGTGATGTTCTTGTACGAAAAATTCTCTTTTGAATGTTGGGATGGAGTGTTTTTTGTTTTTTGTTTTTTATGCATTTAGTATCAACGAATGAGAGCCGACATTTACTTAATAAGGAAAGTTAAGAAAGATTAGTAGAATCTTAGAATTGACATATATATTTTACTTGTTGAAGATCCACTTTGTCTGTTTGTCACGAATATCATGAAATATAGAATATCTTTTGACATGAGTTCGTTGAAAAAAATTAGCTTTCAGCTCACCACAACATGTTTATCTAACTCTGCCCCTGGTAACACGTGTGGTATCTAAAACATCTTCCAAGTTATATTGCGGGACAGGAGATACTTACGATATTTCGACATGGGATGCACTTTATTTGGCATTATTTTGGGCTTACAACATGGGTCATTTCAAAAATAGAAATAAGCCTTTATATTGATTAATATAAATTACATTTTTATACTTACGTGATATAAAATTTTGCCTTTAAAAAAAGATGTATAATAATGATAGTAAACATTTTTTAATTTTTCTTCTTCTCCTTCTTCACTTTATTTGGCATTATTTTGATTTTTGGGGTTACATGATGGATCATTTCAAAAATAGAATAAGCCTTTATATTGATTAATATAAGGGAAAATCGTAACATCGGTCCTTAACATTTTCAATTTTACGAATTTTACCTAACTTTCAATTTGTGTCAACGAAAATCCGTAACCTTTCAAAAATATGTATCTGGAGTCCAAATGTATGGAAACCTTCCAGTTGACTGTTAGTTGACCAAAAAAATTTGATTTTGAGCAAATTTAGTAAGGCCATTTATGTTAATCACATATTAAACTTTTTAAAATTAAATTAAATAAAAAAAAAGAAAAGAAATTTGCTTCCCCATCCCAAATCTTCGGGCCTGTTCGGTAGGGATTAAAATCCAATTAAAATAGAAAATCTATGTTCTGATATTTAAGTCAACAAGACTCTTATCTACATTAAATTAAAGGTAAATTCTCATATTCTAAAAACATGAACGAAATTAATAAAAATATTGAGTCATCATGTCTAACAATACCTCTACATTTAGACCTTCATATACATTATTATTTTTTTGTATGTCACATTCGCTTGACAGAGTCGTGATCAACTTGCATTGGAAAGCCTTGAAAATAAAAGGACCATCAGTTTTGCTTACGTGGCAAAAATTTATGCAATCCACGGTTGCATTGAGATGCTTCAACAATTTGAATTGTTGTACATGTGACTAGTAAAACGGAGGATAAATAAGAGCACCTCCAATGCAACAATGTAGATTGAGAAAATTGTGGATCACATATACAACAATTTTTGACTTATTTGGGGGTGAGGAAGAGATGGGATGTAGAGAGCATGTAGATAAATTATAAGAAATTAACCCTTCACTTTTTTCTTTGTCATGTAAGCATTTTGAGGTTTTTTGGCACACTTTATGTTTGCATCAAAGTTAGAGGTCCCGTGTTCAATTCTCCAATGTGGAGAGAATTATTGCGGAGTATAATTGAATGTGGGGGTGGATCCATTGCATATGGGGACTGATTCCCAAAACATGGTGTTCGTGTGGACTCTTGGGCACGATGAATGATATAGTCGATCGTCCATTGTCTGTCAGCTATAGCTTTTGAAAGAGCAGATCGATCTTCGGACCTGTTCAATAAAAAAAAAACAATAAAAAAAAAGAAAAGAAATTTGCTTCCCCATCCCAAATCTTCGGGCCTGTTCGGTAGGGATTAAAATAGAAAATATAGTCGTTATTGGGTCCCACTCATCTAATAAAAGTCAATAATAACGATTGCTTTTTCAATTTTAATCCGACCACTTTTAGCCACTACACAGCACCAAACCATCCACACAAGCAACACCCACAGTTGCCTACCCTCTACAGTTCTCCACACTTAACTATAATCAAGAGCCCTCGGGAGAAAATATCAAATTTGGAGAAGGAGATAAAATTTGGTGTGGTTGAAATTTAACATGTGATTGAGTTTATGCCAACATACCAAAGGTTCATGTGCATGCACCCTAAGAATAAGATTTCCCCCTTTTTTGGGTGGATAAATAATTAATGCAATAATCAAATTTGTATATTATTGAAAGAAAAAAAAAGTCATCCCAATATCTTGAATTACTATTCATTAGCTTATGTGGGATTGGCCATTCAACTATTTAATTAGATATTTATTTGAACCTACAGTAACAAAAGTACGAATTAATAATTCATCTCTCTGGTCGTATAACTTATGGTCCGCACATTTGAGGTTCTACTATAGCACAGAAAGACGAAAAGAAAGGTGCAGCAGAAACATCAATGTCGATTGCTCTTATATTTCTAAATTCAAAAGTTAGGTTTGTATTGATACTCATTGAGTATTAAATACACTATAGACTTTGAATTACTATCCAATTTTCCGGAACTTAGCATTCATCATAAATTAACGAGCTTTAATGATCAAATATTCACGTTCAAACGTTGTTACTAATTCGAATGGTGAAAGGCACGATTTTCATAGCTTTATTGGCATCTCCCTCTCTCTCTGTTATTTTTTTTTTGTGGGGTCCACTCAATGTCCTCCCTAATGTTTGAACTTTGAACTAGTAGTTTTGGGTCCTATTGGGCCATTGGCCTAATCAGAATTTCAAAATCTCGGTCCAATCCCAAAGTAGTGGGCCACTGATTTTTCCATTTTTGAATATATATATATATATATTTAGTTAGACTCATTTGCATATTTTGAAAAATATTTGGGACTCTGACTACAATTATTATTATTATTTTTTAATTTAAAGATGATGGTAAATTCGTCATTTTACAAGACTTTATGAAGAAAAAGGAGGAGAATGTTGTATTCCACAGAGTTTGGACAAAATGAAAGGTTAGGGGGTATTGTGCAAAGTTTGATGCTTTTGTATTACAAGAACGATATAATAATTCTATTCGTAGTCCCGTATGGTGGAAATTTTTTCTAGATAAATGAAGAATGTAAGTGAGGTGGTAGAAGAATAATGTCCATCGAAATCTCTTGAGAAGTAATGTATTCAGAACTAGTTCGGAAGTCGAAAGATCGTCTGAAGATTGACAATCTAATGTATGCAATGAGTTTGAAGGTGTAACTCTGATCACGTATACAATCATTCGGTGTCAAAGAATTTGTACTCCCATCACAAACATTAGTCTCCTACTAATTGCCTCCATTGGCGTTTAAGTCTCTTTCATTGTTCATGTCATCACGAACTTTTTGTTCGTCACCATCATTTTCCTCATCTATTATGTCTACGGGTTCATCATCAACACCTTCTACTCACTCAATAGCAAAATCAAGTAAAATTTCTAACCATTTGTATTAACTCTTCTCATGTCGACCTCGATGTTGGCAATACAGGAAGCTACATGTGCAAATGAAATTTGTCATATGGAGACAATTACACTTGGACAAGATCCTTGTAAATTCGATCCAAACCATCAAATCAATCTGACTCGAAATTGAAAGAGATAAACCCCGTTGACCCTAAAAATGTACCAATGACGTGGCCAACAGATCTCAAGACCTCTCAATTCCACTAAAGCAAAGTTTTGGCACGTTAGTAGAACGGGTAAGCCAACAAAATGAATAATTCAAGGTGCAGGGGAGCTTGTAGCGTGAGCCTCCAAATGGTAAATGGGGGTCAGCTTGGGGAATAGAATACTGAAAGTCTAGGTAGTAAGAATAAAATATTTTTTCTTTTGAGAGTAAACTTGTATTACCCTCAAATAGCACTAAGTGAGAGTTTTTATACTTGAGTAAGACAAATGAGGCCCGTCGGATGATAGGACACGTGGCCTTGCCGGATCAATTGGCCCTTGTTGTAAGCATCAATCAATTAAGACATTAAATGCAAGGATCTCTTTCGTATCTTTTAAGTCCTAGTTCTTGCAAGTGGGACTTGATTATGTAGGTGCGTAGGGACGGCGTTGGCAGTGAATTGTCTTGTTAATCATTTCACCAAAAGATCTGTTGGGGATCTTGCCACTTGCCTCGTCAGAATCGGCTCGTACTGGGGCCCTTGCTCAAAGGAGATCAGTCCGTCTTTGTCCCGTGAAAAAGGGTTCGTCTCCACACATATAACAGGGTCGCCTACATTGTCCTGTGAGTTGTGGGCTTTCACTGTCCGCCACGTGGTCAGGTTAGATATGATTATTTATATGAACAACAACAATCCCCGATGTCTAGATATGATTATTTATATATTGTGTGGACTTTCCACTTTAGGAGTTTGTTAATTGAAGCTTATGACCAGGTTGATTGATTCGGATGAGGCCTCCAAAGCAGATGACGAGCTTCTATATTTATCAAAGGCTGAGATGAGGCTGAAGGACTGTTGAGCGAGGTCCTTGGAGCAAAAGGCGAGCCTCTTTGGTTATCGAAGCCTGAGATGAGGTTGAAGGGCTGTTTGGCGAGGTCCTTGGAGCAAAAGGTGACACGGCTAGGTGGTGAGGCAATTTCCAAGATTTGAGTTATGTGCGTAATGTTGATGATGTTTCACTTATGGCTTACGTGAATCCAGGGTGTGTGTGTGTAGCATGGCTTCATCTGGGCCCTTGATTTGAATTTTTAGTAAACACCCTTTGGTTTTAATGTAATTGATGAGATTACAGGTGGATGACCCAAATTAAAATGGACGAGGATCCAATGGTGAGGGTTCATTCGCCATGCATATATAAAGGGCTGAAAACCTACTTTTTCTTTTTTTTTTCTTCACTTTGCGAAAATTTTAAACCTTAACGTGCTGAAACTATTCCCTCCGTCCCCAGCATTTTCATGCTGCCGTCGGTGATCGACTATGTTCTCTCCGATTTTTGAGCATTTCGGGACTTGGGTCTTTAGTATTTGTGTAAGTGTCTGTCGTTATTAAGGCATTTCTTTGGCCCTTTAAGTTTGGATGGCTTCTTCTTAAAAAAAGAACGTATCATGAGGGTCTTCTGGGGTTAACATGGCGTTTATTTGCACCGAGACTACTATCCCTCAAGTGATTCCTACTGAATGGATCATGAAGGCTATAGGAGGCCCTCATAGTGTATGGATGATGTCGAAGGCCCCCTATAGATTATAGCATTAGATGGGGGCATCCTTGTGGCACACAGACATAAAGGAGAGTGAGTTAGAGACCTTTCGGGAGAGATATAAGCTCCATGATAGTATAGAAATGTTTGTACCGACCCGGAGGAAAGGGCTTGCTTCCCTAGGGAGGGGTGTGTGGTGGTGAACGAGGCCATTCTGGCCGGGGGATGAGACTGCCCCTGCACCCTTTCTTTAGATACATCCTTAGGCAGTATAACTTGGCTCCTACCCAATTAGTACCCAACATATGGAGCCAGTTAGTAGGAGCTTTTCTTCTTTAGAAGGAGGTCACCCTTGGCGAGAACATGCCCCCTCCCTCCACGTTTTCCAAACCTTTTTCAACCCAGAGGGGGGGGGGGAGCGATTGCAAATGGTGGTATTGCATGAATTCATGGGGACCTACATTCTCCTTTCATCTAGGGGACCCCAACTTCTATAAAAAATTGAAAGTCATCCTGGTTTTGGGTCAGAGGTCGTTGGCTAACAATTGAAGGAGAATTGGTTCTAGAGATCATCGTGACGACCAGTATCATGAGTCGAGCCTTCTTTCATCGTGCTATTTCTTTAATGTACTATCCCACCCCTTCTTGCTTATTATCTAACGTAGGCTCTATGCAGTTGTAGTTAACCTATTAGAGCTCGAGTCATCTAAGTGGGCCATTATCCAGGTGATATACGAGCTGCTTACGGAGAAGAGGTACTTCAAAAATGTCGTCAGCAAGCGAAACCTCTTCGTCATTCATCAACTGATGGCTACAAAAGGTAAAACAAAGCGATCCACTTCTCTGCCCATACTTACTATCTCCTATAGTGTTCCTAATTGCTTCTTTTTTCTTGTAGGGAAACATGATAAGAGGGAATATGTGAAGCCCAACCTACTCCAACTGAGGAGCTGGGGGAGGCTCAAAAGAAGAAGCCCTTGAGTGCCAGGTCGTCTTCATATAAAAATCAGCGGGATGAGTTGGCCCACATCTCCAAAATGAACCCACTGCCATCTCCGGAGAAGAATGGAGAGAAAGAAAAAGGGAAAAATGATAAGGGTAAGGAAATGGAAGTTTCCTTATAGAGGCCTCCAAAAAGGAAATTGGTGTTATTAAAGAATATCAGGCCTAATCCCCCCAAGCGCCAAATCACCATTAGGGAATCACTTCGCCAACCCATTCATGTCGAGCCCATTTTTTTAGTGAAAGTTGTGGAGGTGGATGATGTGGATGAGGAAAGGGTTAACTTGGTGAGGAAGAGGCGAGGCAAATGGACGAGTAGTGCTCCTTCTGAGGGAAAAGTTCAAAACTTCTTGGGGGGAAGGTCTGATGAAATTGCCTCTACTATGATAGAGATGCTTCCCGTGGAGGTTCATGGGGCTATGAGGGTTTACCATAAGTAATGGATGGATAAGTACTCCTCTTATGCCGAGACCTGTGACGCGGTCAATATAGTGGAGGCTGGACTTGCCTTGCAGGCTTGTTCTCTAGGCTTCTTTTTAAATGCCCAAATGGAGGCGATGTGACTGCGGGCTTTAACAAGGAATATCTTCAAAGGGCGAGCGATGCAGAGGCGACCTTGAATAAAGTGAAAGTTGAAGTGTCTTCGACTAATGAAGCAGTTGAGGCCTCCAAGGTGAAGCAAGCTGAGGTAGAGTCAAGGATGGAAGCACTTGTGAGGGAAAATAATGATCTAAAGAAAGAAACCCATCTTTGTAAGGCCGATGTGAATGCTTTGACGAAGCACGTGGAGAACTCCAATAACCTTCAAAGGATCATTTCGTCAGCAATGGAGGCTACAAATAAGGAGAAGGGGGAACTAAAGGCTCGCGTTGACGAGCTGACTGCTGAGGCCTCTCGCTTGGGTGATCAGTTGAAGGGGACAAAAGCGGCAACGGTGAATGAATATGAAGCCCAATTTCACGAAACGGCCGAGTTTGATGGGCTCGACATATATTGGTGAGTGGTGGCCTACAATAAAGTGTTCGAGAGGCTTACCGAGCTGCATCCTCAATTGGATCTGGCTGCTATAAAGGGAGAAAAACTTTTTTCTGAGCCTTCCATCCCTGCCAACGAGGTTGAGGATTCAATGGAGGAGGTTGATGCTCCAGAAGAGGCTCAGTAGGGTGATGCCGCTTCTTAGGGTCGGTCTCCATTTCTGTAACATTTGTAATGGTTCCTCCTCCCCATTTGTACTGAAATTTTGATTTAATATGAATGAATGAATTTGCCAAGTGTTTGATAGTTTATGGGCTCCCCATAACTGCACTCTTTTTTAAACAATCATAACGTATGAGCTGGTCATTTTCAATCATCAAGTTCACAATTAATTTTGCTTGCCATAATTAACCAGACATTAATTTTATGGGCTAGCCATAATTTAAACAAGTCGATTACTAATGTGCTCGCCATAGTTGAATTTGATTAACCAACAAGTCAATTACTAATGGGCTCGCCACCGTTGAATTTGATTAACCAACAAGTCCCACAGTTGATTTTGATTAACCAACAAGTCAATTACTAATGGGCTCGCCATAGTTGATTTTGGACAATTAATACGTGTGAGCTCTTCTTCGCTTATGGGCTCGCCATATTTGAGTTTAAACAATTAAAATGCAATTTCCACAATCATTGTAGATGGTCGAAACTACATGAGCCTGTAATACCCAATATGAGTTTGTCGTAGCAAAAGATAAGGGTACATAAACAGTGATCAGGGGTGGATGTGCACCTTTCCATCCAAGTTCTCAATCAAGAAGGTTCCTAGCTTAACGTCGCCTGATATATGGTGGGGACATTCCCAGTTCGGACCCATTGTGCCCACACCAGGTTCTTTAGAGGATAGGCACACTCTTCTAAGAACCAGATCGTCCCTTCTAAACGATTTCTTCTTGACCCTTGCATTGTAGTACCTTATCATATTTCTTTGATAGGAGGCCAGTTTTATTTGTGAAGTCTCTCTCCTTTCCTCAAGGAAGTCGAGCTTGCATTGCCTTATTTCATCATTGGATACTTCGTTAAATTGTAGGCGATGAGGTGAAGAAAGTCCCACTTCAACTGGGCTCATGGCTTCAGCCCATATGCCATGGATAAAGGGGTATCTTATGTCGCGGTTCGACTGGTGGTGTGTTTTTCCCATAACACATTGGGAATTTCGTCTACCCACGCCCCATTTGATGTATCAAGTTTCTTCTTTAGGAGGTACTTTATAGTCTTGTTGACTGCCTCGACCTGGCCATTTGCTTGGGGTGGTAAGGGGAGGAGAAGTGCTTTTTGATGTCCAATTCATCACACAGGTCTCAGAGTTTCTTGTTGTCGAACTGTCGCCCATTGTCTGTAACTACTGAGTGGGGAATTCTGAACGACATATGATGTTCTTCCATATGAACTTAGAGGTGTGTGCTTCAGTGATTTTAGCTAGCGGTTCTACCTCGACCCACTTAGTGAAGTAATCAATGGCGACAATCGCATAGTTTGCACTTCCTTTTCCTTTGGCATAGGCCCTATCAGGCCGACTCCCCATTTGGCGAATGACTGTGGACTGAATAATTCGATCAGTTCTTGGGATGGCTATCTTTGAATGGAGGAGAAGGGTTGACACTTGTCGCACAACCTCACGAATTGTATATCATATTTCTTTAAGGTTGGCCATAGTACCATTACCTTAACAGTTTATGGGCCAAAGCTGGGCTCCCTGTGTGGTTGCCGCAAATTCTTTCGTGGATTTCTCGTAGGACGTAGTTAGCCTCATCTCCTCCAGTACATCGTAGGAGAGGGGATGAAAAATCCCTTTTGTAAATACTTCGCCCTGGAGTACATAGTAGGCGACTCTACGTCTGAGCTTACGGGCCTCTTCCTTGTTCTCCGACAAGATCTGATCCTTGAGTAAGTTATAATGGGTTGCATCCATTGTGGGGTTTCTTCGACCCACATCACCTCTTCCACCTTGGCTGTGGAGGGCCTGGGGAGGTATTCCACTGGTACAATTTTGAGTCTTTGCTGCTAAATAATTTCGACAGGGCATTCGCGTATAGATTCTCCATTCTTGTGATTTGAGTCAGCTCAAAATTTTCAAAATATAGGATCAGTTCCATAACATTTTTCAGGTACGCTACCATGCCCTTATCTTTGGCTGTAAAACTGTCGCTAACCTGACTTACAACTAGCTGGGAATTACTTCGAACTGCCCAGCTTTTGACATGCATTTCTTTGGCTAACCTGAGGCCTGCTAGAAGCGCATTATACTCATCTCCGTTGTTGGACGTTTTAAAATCGAACTTTACTGTACAATTAAGCTTGTGGCCCTTTGGGTTTCTAGCAGTACCCCAGCTCTTAATCCGATTTCTCCAGCGGACCCGTCTACAAACAATTTCCAGGCCAGGAGGTCTGCCAGTTTCGTTGTCACATTGATTTCCGTTGCTTCCTTAAACTCAGCTACGAAGTCTGCTACTGTACGAGATGTCAAACCCGCTCAACTCCACATTCCATTTCATCCGCCTTCCCAACGCCTCTAGCTTTTGGAGCACCTGTTTGAGTGGGAGGCTTATTAGCACTCGTATACTATGGGCCTGAAAGTAGGGCCTCAACTTTCTCGAAGCAATCATAAGAGACAAACGAGTTTCTCCATGTCGGTATAACGTGTTTCAACTGGTATGAGGGTCTTCCTTACATAGTAGACATGTAGTTGAGTGCTACCTTCTTCTCGTACCAGCACCAAACTTACAACAGCGGCACTTATGGCCATAGATAGTAGCAATGTTTCTCCTTCCTTGGGCATTGGAAGGAGGGGGGCTTGTCCCAAGTGTTTCTTCAGCCCTTGGAACTCCTCTTCGCATTCTTCGTTCCATTGAAACTTTTGTCCCCCCTTTTAAGACTTTAATAAAGAATGGTACCCCAAGAACTTTCCAGAAGTGATGCCAAATGAGCATTTCGACTGATTCAGCTTCACATGGTATTCCTTCAGAATCTTGAAGGTCGCTCACAAGTGTTCAATGTGGTCTGTCGACCTGAGACTCTTTACAAGCATATGGTCGACGTATACCTCCATCGTTTTGCTTATGAGGTCAAAAAACATCTTATTAACCAATCGTTGATAGGTTGCGTCGACATTTTTCAAATCAAATGGCATGAATTTGTAGCTGTAGAGGCCTCAATCAGTGATGAACGAGGTGTTTTCCTCATCTGCTGGGTGCATCGGGATCTAGTTGTATCTTGAGTATGCATCCATGAAACTTAAGAGCTCGTAACCTGTAGTGGAATAAACTACATGGTCGATCCTTGGGAGCGAAAAGGCTATCTTTTGGAAAAGTCTATGCAGACCCTCCACTTACCACTGGCTTTCTTTACTAAGACGGGGTTGGATATCCACTTTGGATACACCGCCTTCTTGATGAATCCATTGGATATGAGTTTCTGTACTTTCTCCTTCAAAGCTACGTACCGTTATGGATTCAGGGCTCTCATTTTCTGCCTATGAGAAGTGGATTTTGGGTCCAAATTAAGTCGATGACAACTGAATCTGGGATCAATGCCCACCATATCTTTGTGCTTCTACGAAAATATTTCCAAGTTGTCGAGTGGGAAGTCCTTATGCCTAGTTTTTTCTTCTGATTCGAGCTCCTTCCCTATTTGTAATATCCTTGTGGGGTCGCCTGTGAGTTCGGTTCTATGACTCTGGGATCTAAGTCCACTTCGATGACCCCTTCTTCAAGGGCATCCATCATGTTGACGTCTTCCCCTTGTTCATGGAAAAAACCTTCTTCAGGTGTGTCAGTCATTTCAGTATCCATCAGGACCATATTTACGCTGCAAAGTTCGAATTTTCTTAAGAAGCTGACGTAACACTCCCTTGATCCCATCTTATCCCCCGATACTGTGGCAACTTCCTCCTTAGTGAGAAACTTCATGCATATGTGATGTATTGGCAGTACAACTTCGAGTTCTTTTAGGATTGGTCGTCCTAATACTCCATGGTAGGCGGACCGGTGGTCTATAGTTAGGAACTCCATGAAATTATGAGCCTTGAATGGGGACTCCCCCATTTTCGCTGCCAATGTGATCTTTCCTCCGGGAATGATGCTATCACCAGTAGAGCCATACATAGGGTGGTCGTGGGGACGAGTTCGTGGTCCACCATCATCTTATCAAAGGTGGTTCCAAACAGGATATTAACTGAACTCCCATTGTCCACCAACATGCGCTTTAGCCTATTCCTGGCTATGACGGCTCGCACCACCAGTGCGTCACAATGTGGGTAAAGAACTCCCATAGTGTCTGTTGGGAAAAAAGTGATTGGTGGGGGTGTTCCTAGATCCTCGGCCAGTGCTATTGATCAAGTAGCTCGCCATGGGAGGGACCTTTACGTCTCTCGCGTAATTCCTTAGGGCATTTTTGGAATTCCCTCCTATGTGTGGACCACTTATGATGGTGTCAATTTCTCTGATGGGTGTGTTGTTGAAGTTTGCCGGAGGCTCTCTCCGGGGCCTCTGTCCCCTCATCATGTTTCTATTTTCTTCATGTTCTCGCCGAAGTAATTCGTTCCTATGATTCTGTCTCGCCTCATTTTCTTCATGGTGTATTTGTCCCATGAAAAAGGGCTCGTCTCCACACATATAACATGGTCACCTATGTTGTCCTGTAAGGTGTGGGCTTTCACCGTCCGCCACGTGGTCAGGTTAGATATGATTATTTATATTAGTAACAAATCCAAAACTTTGTTTTTTATTTGGGCCGGGTTCACAGTCCTTCAATTCCATTTCCGGGTTGGGATTTTCCAACCCTAAACCTCGATTTAATGATCAATTTTTAAAATTTTTTTTTTTACAATTTAGAATTTTCGATTCCGATTAAAATATCCTACCTTAATTAATTAGTTATGAGAGTACCATTATCATTATATGAGTTTAAGAAAGAGACAGGCTATGATACTAATTTTTCATGTAATATAAATGTACTCAAAAGTAAACTTTTTAAGCATAATTCAAACGTGGAATGTTGAAAATGTTATTGCAGTTGGCAGTCTTGTCCACAAGAGTTATCTGTGACAAGTCTTTATTAACGGCAAGTAAGGGAAACGCCATGTGACAAGTTTTTATTAACGGCAAGCAAGGGAAACACGACTTGTACAAGAGGTTGACAACCTCGATTGATGAGTTCCACTGTGTTTAAAAATAGAGAAAAATTATCCACCCATCCCATGTGCGAGAAGTTGTCAACAAAATCACCCCTACAAGTAGCACGGTTCGGCAAGTAAATGTTTTCATTGGCTCATAACTGGAACCTAATCTACCAACCTCTTACTAATATCACAACTAATTAAGATGGTAAAGTCTCGCATTCAGTTCTAATTTGATTATGTACCTATTTGATGTAAAATTTTGAAATTTGATGTTGTGATATATTTCGAGAACAGTTACATTGACATTAATATTGACAATTTTTTTTTGACCGTGTGTGAGGTGGTGCACATTTTTGTAATTGATTTCAACAACACTTAAAATAATTAATGACAATGATTTTTACACCTCATGTACTGTCAACATTAATGTACACTTTAAATGTACAAACCAATTATGCTAGTTGTACATTACGAGGATACATTAAGGTTAACATTGTGTGAAGTATCAAAATCTGTAACATTAGTTGTTTAAAGTATTGTTAAAATCTAAGTATAAAAAATTGTCAGTTCACCACAATGTCAAACTTGATGTTAAAGTTGATGTACATGTAGCAAGATTAATGTACAAATAGCATATTCCTTTCGAGAATGCGTGGTTGAAAAAAATTTGAGGAAAAATAAATTTTAAAGGGTGCATATGTACAAAAACTAAGCCAAAACCAAAACAAAATTGGGTAACCACTTGATGGAAGAGTTTAAAGTGAAAAAGTATAGAGTAACAAACATCAAGAAGTCACAATCATTAATGAAAGAGATTGAGAAGGGTTTGGATCTATTTTCAGTACGTGAATTTTGAATTTTCATGGATGGGATGTGGGTTAATAGTTAGGTGGGAAAATAATCGTGGTTGCTTGGATTTGGTGGTGCTAATAATTTTGAATGGAAATTAATGAATCTAGTACATGATATTTTCTATGAGCCATGTTATGGGTAGATGTACACATAGAGATTCACATAATGTGAGTGTAGTGGGGCTCATGCTATAGTATCGTGAGCGCCACCCCACTCATATTATGTACACATAGATTAATCCATTTTCTATTTACAATGGGGGCATCCGTTTAGGTTTCAAAATTGACTAGTAATACATACACTAAATTAATTATGTTACTTAATATCTTAAAGGTTATTATTGAAATACTAAAAATATAACTTAAATAAAATTAACCAAAAAATTATTTCAACTCATGTGACATTTAGTAAATGGGTTATATATTGAGTAATTATATTAACATTCTAGTTTTTGTGAATTGTACCACAGTTTAATTGTAACAGAGGTTCTCAATTTACTCATTTCCGTATTTTCGCATTTATGTTCTCAACTTCTTCAACCTTCTATTAATGAACACATCATATTACCAATGAGTATATGTTAGGACGGAGTAAAAAGATTAATTTGCACCCTCCTTAAAATAAGCAAGATAAACATTAAATACAAAATTTCGACAAAACTTTCTAGTACCGACAGAAGACATTAATAAAGACAAGATATATTAACTAATTCAATATTTTAATGATAAGAATGTAATGGGAAAAAAAATTAAGTAATTAAAATGTGATAATTAACAAAAAACCTGTGAATTTAATTACTCAAATATATTGTCATTACTATTTTTATTTTATGCACATACACACTACTTAAAAACAATTTCTTAATAAACACACGACAATCATTTTACATATGAAACTTAATTCACTAAAAATAAAATAAATGGTGGACCACATCCTCTCCCTCTCTCAGATAAATATACACTCTCGACCTTTTTACTGCAACTCCATCAATTGATCAATTTACATCCACAAACGGAGATAGAAAGATAACGAAGAGAAATAAAAAAGGTAAGCAATAAACTTTTTACATTTTTTCCCCTTCTTTTTTTAATGTTATGCTCTAATTCCAATTAATTTTGAACATAAACACTTTTAATACACACACACAAAAGTTTTTATGACACGGCTATTATTTAATTAATATTAAATTAAATAACAAAGTCTGTAGATTCAAATTTTAGTAATTTGTTAATCACAAGGAGTTGTGATTGTAAGATAAAAATTACATATAATTGAATCTTAAATCGTCTGCGATCGTATGTAATTACGAGATACAGATATCGTTATTACAGATAGATCATCACGTATGTCATTTCTTACTTGTGAAGTAAGTAGCTAATCTCATGAACTATAGTGTGGTGACACTTAAATGAATACGTTGATATTTTATTATAGAACAAAACATTGGAGACCAGTTGAGGAGATTCCACATGAATAACTATCTGAGTATCAATGATTAATTTCTAACATTCGATAGTGTAATGGATCATTTGACTTGAGGTTATCATAGTGGCTTATATGAAGATAGTCATATTTTGGTGATGTTGGATGTTGCTCTACCAAGGATAATATAGTATTGTTAGGGTATGTCAAGAATCATATGAAGGTTGTGAATGGTCAATATAGGATTCGTCGCTTTTAAATAGTAAGAAATTATGATCTATATTTTATTCAATTAAGTTAATAACAAAATCTTTGGTCAATGTATACTCTTAAGTTGAAAATGAGTTTTCGACTTACATTGACTAATAATGGGATAAAAGATATGATCAATAATTTAATTGAGATTGACACACATTCATATCTTGTAATTGATCGGATCATATTGACGAATGATTATAATTTCTCGATAAATGAATAAATTTGATTTTGTCATACCACGTGATATATTTCGTCACATGTATTACCGTGACACTTTGCTAGATATCAATTTGGGATGACGAATATGAGTTTGTGATAAATTAAAAGGGGTATTTTAATTTATCGATTTTGATTAGATCAAAATAATAATTTACGTCGTTAGATATCATGATTGAGAATTTAAGGGGTCACACACAAAAGGAGAGCTAGAAGAATGAATGAATTAATTCATAGACCACGTTTAATTAATTAGAATAATTAAATATTGGATCGAGTTAAATTTAAGAATATGCTAAACCTACTTGGACTTATATTAATAAGTTATTAGGGTTTTAGAAATAACTGAACAAAACACAATTTATATTCTTGTTAGCACAAAAAAATAAAATAAAAATAGAAACTCCAATTCTCTCATTCTTATTCCTTATGTGAATTTTTAATTTTTCATTGGAGGTTGGACAATTAAACAATTGTAGATTGCAAATCGTGATTGTTCGTGTTCAAGACAATCAAATTAGTTTTATAGAATTTATCAAAGGTATATTTTTTTGTCACGGTTTCTCTCTAAGTGGGACTGAAAATTTTGTTTAAATTCCGATGTGTATCACTTTTTTATTTTTGCAAAAATAAAGGAAAAAAGAAATTAAAAAAGGGAGGAGCCAATAAAAAATGAAGAAAAATGTAAAGAAGAATTATAAACTTTGTGTAATCTTCTTTTTTTATATGTATTGACTTACGAATATGATTATTGAGGTGGCTTGCACATCAGTTTTGAGAAGATAAGGGATTCTAGCTGGAAGAAAGAGAGAGAGAGAGAGAGAGAGAGAGCAATTGTGAAAAAAATCGAGGAAGAAATTTAAAAATAATTTTCTTTTATTGGGTTAATATTTTTAAAATTATAAGTTGTTTCCAATTAAGTGGATATTTAAGTCAATTTACTTGTGGCATTTTAATAAATAGGAAAAATCTTAAAAAGTGTGGTGTAATAATAAAAATGGTAATTATATTCACACCACAATTTAATTACATTTAAAATTTTCATTCTTTTCTTTCGATCCATTCTTATTTTCAACATTCTACTTATTACCACATCACGTCTCCGATAATAAATTTTGTCTAAAAAGTTAGTGGAAGAGTGTAAAACGATTTATTTTGTCCAACATATTTTTAGAAAGACAATAAATGCAGTTGTACAATAAAGTATTTCTTTTCTCGCAAGAAAGCACACACATAGAAAAAATCGACAAGAATCATAATCAACCCATGTTTGGTACACATTAAAATTTTCATTATCATTATTCTACTCATTTTTAAACACACATTTTCAATAAAATAATATTTTTCATCACATCAATAACTTTACCTTCTTTTTTAATCACATATTCTCTATTAATCTACTATTCCAGAATACATTCTTCCAAATATGTAGCTCAATGCCTAGATATATTAATTAATGAAAGATTAAGATAAAAATTCGATTAAAATGGACAAACTAGTTAAATTGTGGTGACAATTTAATAACCCTTTAATCTATGATAATTACATTTCAACAAGAGTTTTTATTTACTGCATCATACTTTAATTGCAATAAATGTTCTTGCAGATTTCTCATTTTTTCATTTATGTCTTCAACTTATTTTCATTGTATTTTTAACATCAGCGTTTTATTAATTAGCACACCTTGTCCATAACGATGTCAAAAAATTCATTAGAGGGAATAAAAAATTATTTGTCTCTTGTATTTTAAATAAACAAGATAAACAACAAATACAAAAGTCTGACAAAATATTTTTTCATGCTAATAGATTATCTGGGCAAAAACTATCAATAGAGACAAATATATGCCAAACTAATTGATAGTTAAAAATAAGAATGAGACATAAAAAAGTTAATAAAAACTGTAGTGTGAATATAGTTATCTTTTAATATATACGAAGTGTTCCAAGTCATGCTTGGTGTACATCTTGGTGTTCACTTTTGTTTACACAATGTCATGGGATTATCTCATTAATTTAACAGTTTAAAAAACAAAAAAATAAAAAACTGTTTTTTCATCTAATGATTTTTTGACAACAATGCATGTTTCAATAACTGTGTACAAATGACAAAATCCAAGTGCTCTTCGGCGTTTTTTAGTATTTATTTAAGAATTATGTTAGTTGTATATTCTTGGATCACATTGTTTGACGTGTGAAAAGTCGTGCCATTAATTTGACTAAGAATTGTTAAAATCAATGGTCTAAGGATTGCCATGTCAAACAACGTTATCATGGTGTCAAACTTAATGTACATGTAGCAAAACTGTTTAATTAATGAACAACACTATAGGTACGGGAAAAAACAACATAAAATCAACAGAAATTTCAAATTACACTTAGGAAAGTTTTCATTGGAAGAAGAAAAAAAATAAAAACAGACAAATAGAGTGCTGCCACGTTAAAATTCTGTAAAAAAATCCAATACCCGCAGGTTTATTGTTATTTAATGCATAATAGACGTGTTGTATATGTTTTTCCATTTTTCTTTTGAGTTATGTTGATGTCTTTCTATATTAGAGCATAAATTAAAATCATAGTTATTATTGTATCGTACCCTATATAAAGCATGTTATTGTTTTCAGAAACAAAACATTATGAATCAGAGAAAACAAAAGATGGAAGGCAATGGAGAGATCCTTTCTAAATATATGATTAAACCATCATCACCAACTTCTCCACATCTTAAAATTCTCAAACTTTCATTTCAAGACCAAATCGCACCACCAGTTTATATTCCTATTATTTTCTTCTATCAAGCTGATGAATCAGGCAGCAAATATACTGATCCTGCCCACAAATTTCAGTTGCTAAAACAATCTTTATCCGACACTTTAACTTTATTCTACCCTTTGGCTGGAAGAATTCACGAAAATTCATACGTGGATTGTAACGACGCTGGCGCTGAACTCATCGAATCTAGAGTTCATGCTAATGTATCAGATGTTATAGAAGAGCCTGATATGCAGAAACTGCAGCAGTACTTGCCAGCGAAACCCTCTAGTGTAGTTGATGCTGAGGCTGCTCTTCTAGCCATCCAAATCAATTTCTTTGATTGTGGTGGCACCGTTATAGGCGTGTGTTTATCACATAAAATAGCAGACGGCACGTCCTTGGTGACATTCATCAATGCATGGGCAGCCACATGCCGTGGGGAATCGAAGATTGTGCAGCCTAGCTTTGATTTAGCAGCCCTTTTTCCTCCAAAAGACTTCTCTACCTATAATTTCACTCCAAGTGATACCATGACAAGAGAAAAGATTGTCACAAAAAGATTTGTATTCGATAAAGATAAGCTTGTTGCGTTAAAAGAAGCAGCCGCGGTTGGATCACTATTCGTGAGGAATCCCACTCGGGTGGAAGTTGTGTCAGCTTATATTTGGGGGCATTTCATCGAGATGGCAAAAGGAAAAACTGAAAAGGGAAAGATGTTTGGTGCTGTCCATGCAGTTAACCTAAGATCAAGAACAAGCCCACCTCTTCCAGAACATGCTTTTGGAAACTGTTGGAGCATCGCGTTCGCATTATTCACAGCCGACGATCATAACAAACGAGGATATGGTGATCTAATAACGACGTTGGGAAACGCGATAAGAAAAATCGACAGTGATCATATTAAACAAGGGAAAAATGAAGAGAATTGGAGTCGTCTCAGAAAATTGAATGATTCATCATCCAAGGTAGAAATAGAGTTATGCAATTTTAGCAGTTGGTGTAGGTTTCCAGTTTATCAGGTGAATTATGGCTGGGGAGATCCATTATGGGTTTGCACCACAACTTTGCCATTCAAAAATGTTGTAGTTTTGATGAGTACTAAAACTGGGGATGGCATAGAAGCATGGGTGAACGTGCTTGAAGATGATATGGACAAGCTCCAAATCCATGAATAAATCAACTTAAAACTCTATTGGCTTACCATTAGTCTTTCGTGTGCTTTCGGACTTTCAAGCCGACCTTGGAGTCCTCTAGTGTTTGTTATCGTTAGATGAGAGGTCATGTCTTGCCCACTTCTCGAAGTTGTACTTTTTATTCCAGAATAAATGTAAGCTCGTGTTTGAGCCTTGTTTTATAAAAGTTTGTTTTCTTTCAAACTCATTTTCAATCGTGTGTATTCGTATTAATATAATTTAATTGGTAAACTCAGATTTTTTCCTAATTTTTAACCCTATATTCTCCAAAAAAATCACTCTTACAAACTCATTTCTCGCAAGAAAAATGGGACTTAAACAAACCCTAATTCTCATCCATGTTCGCTATCTACACGCAATATTGCAGTTGCAAGAATTTTGTATGAATTTCTTAATTATATATCTATAAGAATTAACGTGTAAAAAATAACACATAAATCCCAACCAAGCATCATTCATTATCGTATTATAATCACACATTTACCTCTCAATCTCAATATCATTTTCAAACGTATACTAAAATTGGTCTAATAATAAATGTACAATTAACACAATAACAAGTAATCAAACATCAAGCAAATGTTTGGAGCAACTAAAACAAGATTATAGAAATTTAAGATTCAAAAATAGGTTTACATCATCATCTTAACATGTTACAATTTAACCATTATGGTTAAATGGGAGAAAACACACATGTTCAAGAAATACATATCGTAAAAATGATACACTTGAAATCTTGAATTTTTCTACCGCATAATTCGTTCTTCGATGTCTTAAAATGAGGTTGACTTGAACTGGCTGGGACGTGGTCTAAAATCCTGAATAATTTCCTAGTTGTGCAAAAATTTCTAAACCAAAACCATACATATTCTTTCATTTAGAGGGTGTTTGGTGGGAATTAAAAGTAGATTTATAGTAGATTGCGATACAAGTTTTTGACATGTGTGGTTGAAAAGTTGTACGACTTATGAAAGATATGCTTAATATTGATTGTTTGACTTTGACTTAGATTAAAATCTGATTTTAATTCAGAATAAACAGGGCCTTAATTTCAACCTCAAAAACATTACTTGGCTTAAAAATCAATAATAATTTCTTAAAATTGTACTTATAGTCCTAATATATGCAAAATTTTATTAATGGAAAGTGATGTCACATTCCTCACCCTACCTTTCAAAAAATAAAAAATAAAATTAGGATTAATCTACTTGTACATATATTCTCTATATTTTGGGTTACACTCCCTTATATGTAAAAAATCTGGCCATTCATTGAAAAATATATTTTTAAAATTAAGGCATCAAATCTGTCAACTCAACAATGTGTAAACCAACGTGTCAACCTTTGTGTACATGTAGCATGATCCAAAAAATTAAAGTATGCTAAAACAATCATGTTATATGTACATCATATTTTACATTTTCTTTCACACTTTATCATATGGCAACACATTATTGAACATACTAATTTTTACACAATTTTTTCTTCAGATCAACACTTGCCAATACTGATAGTGTCAACAATCGTGGAAAGAGTGTATAAGTGGCATTTTCCATGCTAAAATACGAGTTTTTAAGTGTCGAATCCTTGTATGCCCAATTAGTGCTATTTGTGTAAATTTACCATTCCGATTTGATCTATTATGTGGATCCGGCCCTTCATCTTACTTCCCGCTCTCTTCACTCTCGCTTCTTTTGGCGCGTGAAATTCGAAATTGCTCTACTGATAGAAAATTGATTATGTACATGCTATTTACTCGCAATTTCTAGAGAGATATAGTCATATAGGGGACTGGGAAAATGCTGGGGAGAGTGAGGCCATCATCAATCAGTTCCTTGGGGCTGTTGGAGTCAGAAAGACCCAATTTAAAGATCATAAAAGATGATTCTCTTTCGATATACGGCAAGTTTTTCTTTTTTCTTTTTCCTTTGATTTGTTGGATAGGAACTGGCCATTGTCAATACTAATGCATTTCTGATCTTTTCTTTTGGTGAAATGCCGCTTTTATTCCTTTCTGAATTAATATCGTTCTGAAGCAGGAGTTTACTCCACTAAAATTGAGAATTTTTTGTTTGGATGTTTGAAAGGGTATCAGTAATTTACAGGAATTGGTAAATCAGTTGAGTTCGATGACGGATTTTTAATCAAAATTAAGCGCGATTCTCATTTTTTTTTTTGGTGGGAAACGGAAATTGGCTGAGCTTTAAAATAAATATTTTTTTTACTTGTATTTTTGGGAATAAAGATCTATATGCTAAGTGATGCTTTATCTGGCTGCCGTTCTGAGTCATCCTGTTGGGAAATATCAATTTTTGCTATGCACTTTTGGATATACTTAAAAGAATATGATGGTAGTATTCCTTTCACATTATTTATAATAGATTTTAATAAAAATTGATGAAATATATCTTATGAAATATGTGGTTGTAAATGAGTTCGAGGAAAAATGAATTTTAGAAAATGTAGAAACTACACTTCTGAAACTTAAACAAGGTTCTCTTTGCAATCCAAGCATAGCCCAAGAAAATTCTACGGGGACAGATGTAAATTGTACCATGGAAAGTGATTCAATAGAACAGGAGGCAACGACTATGGATGTCTATTTTTCCTCATCTGATTCTTTACCAATTTCCAGTAGGTATGAACCTACAGACACCTCTAAAGAACAAGGAACTAAAAGCCTTTATGTTCTCTACCTGTTTTCAAGATACAAGAACTCTCAACAGCATTCAGTAAGCTCACCTGATGGGGTGGATATGTTGGCAGACAGTGCTTTTTCTTCTACCAGTGTTTCCCCAGGTCCTAGCAATGGCCAGCTGCTTTGCACTTGACAGTATTAATTTTTCTCCGCTATCTTTTTTGAGATCACAACTACCAAGTACCTCAAAAAAATGATAGGTTTGAGAGCGTAGCAAAAATTGAACTATCGTTACATTTCTCTTTGGACTGATGTATGAAATGAATTATGTCGAGTCAGTCTTCTGACACCAAGTTTTACGAAATATGGCCAGTCGAGCATGGAAAAAATTTTGATTTTCTTTTTTAATTAGAATTAAGATTGAATTACAAAAATGAGTCGAGTATGAGTAAATATTTTGAACATGATTGTCTAAGAATCTCAAAACCAGATATGAAGTCATTCTGCAGTGAAATTTCACTTCCTCAGCCATGGCTCTTGAACTGGCGTCCACACATATTTGAACCAGAGAGCTGCAAGGCAAGAGAGGAAACATATATATGTATTAAAAGTGTTGTGCTGAAACCCGACCTTTGGTATGCATAAAAATCAAAGAAATTTCAGCAAGTTAGAAATAAGTACTGGATTCATGAGACAATTTCAGCCTTCTTAATAATGCAAGTTGCATGATATGGATGAACATTTGTACGACCTCAAAGTAATATCCATAGCTTGGGAAGGAAAAATATATATGCTCTTGTTTGAGCCATATTATTTTTCTGATTCTCATTTTTTATTCATTTTCAACAACACATTCTTCAATAAAATAATATTTTTCATTACATCAATAATTTTTCCTTCTTTTTCAACCACATATTTCATATCACATCAATATTAAATATGCATTCTTATGCCCAAAATGTGTACCAAACAGAAACTAGCTTGACATTGAATCAATTAAAAGCATTTAAATTATGAAGTTAGAGGTTCTAAGCATGCGGGGGTATGTAAATGAAGAGAATTCGCAACGCCCGAAACTTGAGTGAAAACTTGATTAAGGGCGTGTTCGGTAGAGATTAAAATCGGATTAAAATTGAAAAATTAGCCATTATTGTTGACTTTTATTAGAAGAGTGGAACCTAATAACGATTATATTTTCAATTTTAATTGAATTTTAAGCTATATTGAACAAGTCCTAATATACCTAATTCACACTTGCTGTTCTCTACACTGTCACTTCCATGAACCACATTCCTGCCAATGTAATAACATAAAACCTTGAGCATTAACCGTAATCAACTTACGAGCAGAAGCAAGATCTCCTCTGATATTGTTGCACCAATCAACTTGCGAGCAGAAGCAACAAAGCCAACACCTTCCCAAGCCTAGTGAAACAAAATAATTGCTTATTTCTCAGAAAACAGGTAAATAATACAAGGAGAATCGGGTTTAATGAATTCTTGTTGAGTTTCTTACAAGGCCACGTTGAACCCCATTAGGCTTAATCATAATGTAAGAACTTGTTTGAAAGAAAAGTTATTGATGTGATGAAAAATATTATTTTATTGAAGATTGTGTGGTTGAAAACGAGTAAAAGAATGAGAATGAAAAAATTAATGTGGCTCAAACAGAGGCTAAGCCTCTTCCGCTTCCTGCACACCAAAATCAAGAACATTAAAAAAAAAAAAAATCCCAATGAGGTACCTAAAACTTGAGAAATACCAAAATAAATACTTCAATTTCTTCCTGTAAACATAAACAAGAACTCGAAAAATTCCAAAAGGGTTTAGTAAATCTTTTAATAAAAATTTGAAATATACATACATACCATGGAAGCAACTAAGTGGGGAAGGAAGATGTGGAGTTCATGGGTGTATTTTCTTGTAAGCATAGGGACAAGATGGGAATATTTGAAAATATAGAGTTAATTAAATCACTCATCATTAACATTTAGATCTCATTACTACTTGTTTACTCAAAAATAAAAGGTCACTGACTGTTCACTCTCTTTTACAAAAAGTTACACATCCATCACCCGCTTTTTTTCATTCATTTATATGGACAAAAAGTAATGTGTTGCATATGAAAATCCTACATGTCAACAAACTCCGTTAATTATAGCCTCACAAAGATAAAAACAATTAATTAAACTTAAATTTCTCCCCTCAAATATGCAAGAAACGTTCATTTTTTTTTCTTACCCAAATCAAATTCAATTTCCCAATTCTTTACACCTGTGAATCGCTTTCTTCTCCCCTACAAATTTATTTCCATCAAAATCAAGAAACAATCTCTCCTTCACAAAATTAATTATTTTTCATTTTCAAAATATAGTTTAAATTAAAAAGTATAAAATAAAATAATAAAGCCACAACACAATACTGTGTAATAGGATGTTTTGTGTCATCGGCAGATTATAAACGGAAGTTGGAAAGATTGCGCTCGTAAACATGTTTCTGAAATCAACACTCTCTCCCATATTCACAGCCATTCCCACAAGAACTATACCCCCGAAGCTCTTGCATGTTGTAGTTACAAATGCTGTAACACAAGAATGTCTACAAAGTGTTCGACAAAATGTGTCAATGAATACTGAAGCCAATCTATCTTCGTTATTAGTAGTACATAAATTACCCCCTACATCGGCTTACGTTCACCTCCCTTTTTGCCGTAAACGTTGCCACTACTGCGATTTCCCCATCATTGCTCTTGGCTCATCGTCCTCGTCTTCATCCTCAACAACGACAGCAAACAGTGATTCTGATGATCCGCGTATATTGAGATATGTTGAAACGCTTTGTAGAGAAATGAAGGCCACCAAATTAAGTTCTGATTCCAACCCACCACTTGAAACTGTGTTTTTTGGTGGTGGCACGCCTTCGTTGGTTCCACCGAAGCTTGTTTCTTTGGTTCTCGACACCTTGAGTTCGAAATTTGGGTTGTGTGCTAATGCTGAAATATCAATGGAAATGGACCCTGGCACTTTTGATGGAGAGAAAATGAAGCAGTTATTAGAATTGGGGGTGAATAGAGTGTCTTTGGGTGTCCAGGCTTTTCAAGAGGATTTGTTGAAAGCTTGTGGGAGAGCTCATGGAGTTGAGGAGATTCATGAGGCTGTTGATATTGTGAAGTCGTGTGGGGTTGAGAATTGGAGCTTGGACCTCATTTCCTCGCTCCCTCACCAATCTCCGGATATGTGGGAAGAGAGTTTGGAGCTCGCGATTCAAATCCAGCCTACTCATGTTTCCGTCTATGATTTGCAGGTCGAACAAGGCACAAAGTTTGGCACACTGTAAGTTGATTTATCAGCTAAAATTAAGAATCAAATTGCGTTAACATGATGCAATGAAGTGCTAAAACCTCATTCTGGAGTTCGAAAATAGTACAGTTTTCCCTTACTAAATTTTTGGCTAATGTTTGCATGCTTACAGCTTTACTCCTGGTGAATTTCCTCTGCCATCAGAAAATCAGTCAGCCGAGTTTTACAAAATTGCTTCAAGAATGCTGAGGGATGCTGGTTATGACCATTATGAGATCAGTAGTTACTGCAAGAAAAGTTATCAGTGCAAGCACAATCTTACATACTGGAAGAACAAATCTTTCTATGGTTTTGGACTCGGATCAGCCAGTTTTGTTGGCGGAGCAAGGTTTTCTAGGTCGAGGAGGTTGAAAGACTATATGGATTACGTGCAGAATTTAGAGGATGGACTGGTGAATCATTCTGAGGATAGTATTACTGATTACAAAGACTTGGCAATGGATGTTGTTATGCTTTCTTTCAGAACTGCTCGTGGGCTGGATTTAGTGTCATTCGGTGAAGCTTTTGGTGGTTCACTTCTGCTCTCAATTTGTGAGGTCTATATACCATATGTGGAAAGTGGGCATATGATCTGCTCAGATGAGAAAGGGAGAAATATTACATCAGATGAATTTAGTTTCTTGCTGTCAGACGAGCATAAGATGAATAAGGTGTTGGGGTTCCTTCGGCTCAGTGATCCTGATGGTTTTCTATTATCGAATGAATTGATATCCCTTGCTTTTGGTGTCATATCTCCATGATTTTCATTTTCTCCGTTGTTTTTCATGCTTGGAGCTCTAAGCAGGCAAGCGTGAAGCTTTATCTTATCTTGAACGAGGGAGACAATGTTCGAAGCCCGAGAGGATCAAGAATTTTCAAGTTGAAAATGATTGTTGTGTGCAGGTTCTGGCAAGAACTTGGTCTCTGTGGCAGTATTTCATCACAAAGACGAGAAAATTAAGTGCGCACAATGCTAGACAGGACGTGTAACAAATATAATTTAACTTCTCTTTTCTCCCTCAAATATTGTCTGGTACCATTCAATCATATTTATCGAACATATAGTAAATATATATTCTCAAAACTGATATGAAATATAGACTGGGAATTATAACTGAATAATTGATTGTTGTATGTTGCAGGCTTCTATTTATGGAAGAGAAATGGAACTTTTGAATTGTCCTACTACCTGAAAGATGGTGTAATTTGTGAGATTTAGAATTGTATTCTATGTATCTTTGCCCCTATTTTATTGTGCTAAAAAAATTTATATTTTAATAAATTTTGAAAAAAAAAAAAGATGATAAAATATGCAAGTGAAAAGTTGGTAAAAGTTATGAATTTATGCATGGTTCCGAAAGGGGTTAAAAACATGTGAAAAGTAAAAGGGGACAGACATTTTGGGAGTTTCTAAGAAAATACAACTGTTTCCTTTTAAGTAACTTTTATTAATTTTCAAGTATAGCCAAACACGTTATTCGGAATCACCAAATAAAAATCTAATAAAATTTATACATAATGCAGAAGGTCAAGAAAATTGAAGCTAATGAAGATAGATGAACATCTGTTCAAAATTAATAGACACCATTTCGAAATGTACAAGACTGAAAAATTTCAGAGGCACCTGAATCCCGAGTCAGAACATACTTCTTGAACTGAATTATGATCCATTTACCAAAACATATTTTCTAGCGTCTTCTGATGTTTTTTTTTATGTTAAAAGATAAATGTTTATATTCGGGGAAGAAAATCTTACAACAAACAAAAATCCAAAAAAATTTCCTGCGTGCAATATTGTGAGCCAATGTTGAAAGTGCACTTCAACAGGCGACTGGATTGAAGGATATACACACTTGATAGAACCTCAGAACTTGAATTTACGTTCATTCCCTCCAATATGTTATGCCTAAGAATTTTTCCTGAAATGGAAGGAAAAGAACACGATAAAGGCATGTCGTGCCCACGTAATATGCTCATAAATGGGAACGAAACTTTTAATGAATACTGGGTTAATTATCCCAATAATCACTGAACTTTATCGAAAGTTTCCACCAGGTTACTGAACTTTAAAAACTACGTGGTTAGTCGCTGAACTTTTGAAACTGCAACCACATCCATCACTAAACTTTAAAAATCACTTCATTCGTCACTGAACTTTGCAAAAAGTTTTTCAAATGGTCACTGAACTTTACAAAAGTTTTCCAGATGATCACTGAGTCAATGACCATCTGAAAAACTTTTTGCAAAGTTCAGTGACCCCATAGAAATCTTTTGCAAAGTTCAGTGACTAATGCGGTGATTTTTAAAGTTCAGTAATGCATGGGGTTGCAGTTTTGAAAGTTCAGTAACTAACCACGTAGTTTTTAAAGTTCAGTGAACTAGTGGAAACTTTCGATAAAATTCAGTGACTATTTAGGTAATTAACCCCAAACATATCGTCCAAAGACAAATTAGAGGATAAGTTTAGAGATGTTTGGCTAGTAAGTTTAAAAAAAGGTAAATGTAAACTTTTGGTTTTCAAACATGTTTAGGTAAGTTATTTTTTCTTACTTTCAAGTAAAAAAAATGTTACTTTAAAAGTAACCGTTGCATTACAGTCAAAATATATAACTTTTAAGGGAACATTCTGAAGGCAGTAGTAATCTCAGTAAAAAATATGCCCTTACGTGATTCCGGTTGAAGCCGAAACTGTGCACCAGAAAAGGGGACTAATCTTTCTAGTGGCCAGCCAATCTTGTCAACTTCTTCCACAGCATTAATTAGGACAAACAAAGATATATGTGATTTGATTAATGAAAGGAAGTTAAGTGGTAGTTGAAGTATCAAAAGATTTTCCATGTCAACATGGTGAAAAATATCCGTAGTGTTGAGAAGAGACCCAGTGATTCCATAAGAAAACAAGAAATCCGGATAATAAAGCGTCATAACTGTATATAAAGCTTAAAGGTCAAAATTATTGGTCCCAACTCTTATTTAAGCACTACAATTTATTTCTAGAACAAATTATCATGTTAATTAGGATAAGACCTATGAAATCCATTATTTTTTTGATGATTTTTTTTTTGGGACAGGTTCTCTTTTACAACATGGACATGAGCGACAAAAATGAAATATCCACTTCAAAGAAAATGGACAAAAGGACAAATAAGTCTGATACTTAAGAGCCCAAATGTGAATTTTCATCATCAGATAATTCCGAAGCAATTTCTATCGCTTACCATCAAGAAGGCTTTGGTTTTCTTCCAGGTTTTGAGATGCGCTTGAGTTGTTGCCCTTCCGTTCTCATTTCTCTGCAATGTATAAAGAAAATCTTCAGAAGCTAGAGCAAAAATGATTGGATTCTTTCCTCGATATCATGTAAAAGTTTGGGAATTCAGAGGCTAGAATACCTTTGGTACAAATAAACAATCAGGTAAAATATAGGGAGGAACATCAAAATCAGTATTGAGATCGCCAAGTAGAAGATGCTTGTATGCTTCTGCATGTAAAAAGGTAAAACAACAAGAATTAGTTGGAACGCAATGATAAAAAGAAAGAAAATGTGCAAAATGACTATACTCAATAGATGGATCGAGATAAACCAATTCCACAAAGGTATATGCTGGGCATCCAGTATGCCAAAATGCCATAAGAGGATCCAGATATTCTTGGGAAAAGTCAATTCAACTCAACCAAATTTTATGGTCATATTAGTGCCCAAAAAGACATGTCTAATAAATTCGTTGAAGACTAAATTAAAAAAATTAATGTGTCTACTCTTTGGCAGCTTAAGCTTTTAGATGAGATGGTTCAAAATGGTACCAAAGCAAGCAAAGGCTCTACGTTCAAGTTTTACTGCCACCCATGTATAAAAATTGTGCATTTGGCGTGCCTTTGAAGAAAATATATATTCCTGGCAGGTCACGGGAGGGATTATGTTGAATCAAAACTTATAGATGAAATAGTTCGATAGTGCATATAAAACATTTTAAGGCATCTAGTCAAAGTTTGCTTTCAGAGACTGTGACAATGCAATAATGTATACCGCAACACCTTGAGAATATCAGCAATCTCTCCTCTATACATAAAACGCTTTCTCTTTTATAATTTCCTCGAAAGAGTATTCAACTTCATTCAAGCACCCAAACTGGGGTATTTATTGAGTGAAGCCTTACCTTGCCTCCTCTAGAGAAGGGTTTTCTTCCTCCAGAACAAGTGTGTGCATCACAGAACTGGCGCAGAAATAACTCTAGAAATCATCATAAACAAAGTTGATGTGGGTAATCAGGAAAATTAAAGCCAGAAGAAGCATTTATGGATTAGAAAATGGTACCGTGAAGACGAGTCGCTGAGGGGCCCTGATTAACAGGAAAACAGCTATTGGCAAGATCCTGTAAAGAAACAAATGGACTTAACCAGGGGATAATAAACAAATAGTGCATGTTTTCTTATTACTGTCCAATACTACCTAATCCTCCGTACCAAACATGCTAATAATGTGAAAGATCATAAACACGAGAACAACCTCACATAAGTGACGGTTTCTAGCAGCAGCAGCAGGATTGCACTTGGTTTTACGAGATTGTGTATCCATTACAAGGTCACAATGCAAAGCTCCGCATACATCAGCTAAGCACTTGCTGCCGCTCTGAATCCACAAAAAGTGTATCAGAAAATATGGAACAAGCTATATTTTAATAGAAGAGCTATTACTATAAAATCTTGATTCAGAGTAATCCTTGAACCATTAAACAACGGAAAAAGGTAGTAAATGCCTAAATAGTAACGTGATTTGAACACCTTGGGAATGTTAAAACATAGTGCAACCTCTTCAGTCCTTAACATTATGATGCAAGCTGCAGCTACAGGAATTCTTTTCACATGAAATATTGAAATGGCATGTGGGGTAATTTCAAATGGCTTTACACTAAAGTTACAAATAATCAAACTACTTTACAGTAGCAATGCTTCATAAACTGGTATCGATACAAAGTTTTGGATGTGCAGTTTTGAGAAATGTTCTGCTTTTCTCATTGTGATCTGAATCTCAAGACAGGAACCTGACAACTTTCTATCTTCTAAAGATACCCTTTTCCAATGACAAAAATAATTCCAGTGTGCAACATATGAATCAGTGAAAACTTTTGAGTTACTATGGGACTAGTGTGCTATTATTCCACAAATAACTTCTAATTCAGTATTTCATTTCTCCCCCTCTGTATTTGTTATGGTTCAAACCGAACTATGAAGATAAGGATGAAAGTCAAATAAGATTCTGCTACATAAAATGACTCTGCTAGAATGAAATAGGGATGGGGATGCGGATAGATATTCCAATTGCACAAAATTCAAAATCAAATCACCTACCTTATCCACTCAGATAAAGTAAAACTCATAACATTTCTAAACTGTGATATGATAATTGTAAAAGGGTACTAGCCCCCATTTGGCACCCATTTTTTTTCTCATTCTCATTCTTTTTCTCTTTCTTCATTTCAACCACACATTCTAACAATAAAATAATATTACACATAAATTTAAAAATTCTCCTTACTTTTTAACCACACATTCTTCCATCAATCACTATTCAAAAACATATTTTTCTTGAAAAATGGGTGTCAAACACCTTGCTAATAAGAAGGGGTACCAAAAATTTTGAAAAAAAAAGTGAAATGTTCAAACAACATAAAAATACAGTGGCAGAGGCTAGGAAGAATCCTAGATCCAGGTCAGGAAGGATATAAAGGAGCG